>JAHIAM010006855.1:0-31618 GCA_021605205.1 Aegilops longissima
TTTCTTATCAACTCTTTGCCCTAGAACAGCACCTACAACATAATCACTAGCATCACACATAATTTCAAAGGTAAATTCAATCGGTGGCTGAACAACAGGTGCAGAGACTAATGCTTTCTTAAGTATTTCAAATGCTTCTACACAATCATCATCAAGACAAATGGTACATCTTTTTGTGATAAATTAGTCAGAGGCCGAGAAATTTTTGAGAAGTCCTTAATGAACCTCCTATAAAATCCGGCGTGACCAAGGAAGCTTCTTATACCTTTGATGTCCTTGTGACTTGGCATCTTTTCAATAGCAGCAACCTTGGGTTTATCAACTTCAATACCTCTTTTAGAAACTTTGTGCCCCAAGACAATACCTTCATTAACCATAAAGTGGCACTTTTCCCAATTTAGGACAAGATTAGTTCCTTCACATCTCTGCAAAACTCGATCAAGATTGCTCAAGGAATCATCAAAAGAGGAACCATAGATGGAAAAATTATTTCATGAAAACCTCACAAATCTTTTCACAAAAGTCAGAGAATATAGCCATCATGCATCTTTGAAAGGTAGCAGGTGCATTACATAAACCAAAAGGCGTAGGTCTATAAGCAAAATTACCAAAAGGGCATGTAAAAGTAGTCTTTGATTGATCTTTAGCTGACACAGGTATTTGAGAGAAACCATAATGACCATCTAGAAAGCAATAATGTGTATGTTTGCATAATCTTTCTAGCATTTCATCAATAAAAGGTAAGGGGTAATGATCTTTCTTAGTAGATTTATTTAATTTGCGGAAATAAATTACCAACCCATAACCTGTGATAATTCTTTGCGGGATCAATTCATCTTTATCATTAGGGACAACAGTAATACCTCCCTTCTTAGGGACACAATGGACAGGACTTACCCTCGACTATCGACAACGGGATAAATTATACCTGCCTCCAGAAGCTTGAGTATTTCTTTTCTTACCACTTCTTTCATTTTAGGATTCAAGCGTCGTTGAGGATCACGAACTGGTTTGGTATCCGCTTCCAAATTTATTTTATGTTGACATAGAGTGGGATTAATGCCCTTAAGATCATCAAGAGTATATCCAATAGCAGGACGGTGCTTCTTCAGAGTTTTCAATAATCTTTCTTCTTCATGCTCTGAAAGGTTAGAACTAATAATAACAGGATATATTTTCTTTTAATCAAGATAAGCATACTTAAGATTATCGAGCAGCGGTTTAAGCTCAAACACGGGATCACCCTTGGGTGGAGGAGGATCCCTAAGTTTCAACAGCAAATTGTGTTGCGAATAGGTTCTGTTTAAAGAATACTTCATCTATTTGAAAATATCATTTTCATGGTCTAGCAAATTGTGTTCTAAAGGATCACTAGGAGGTACGTCAATAGAAGCAAGACCAATAATTTCATCCTTACTAGGCAATTCGTCCTCACGATGTTGTTTACTAAATTTAGAGAAATTAAACTCATGAACCATATCATCCAAGCCAATAGTAACAACATTCTTTTTGCAGTCTATCTTAGCTTTAACAGTATTCAAGAAGGGTCTACCAAATATAATGGGACAAAAGCTATCTTGTGGGGAACCAAGAACAAGAAATCAGCGGGATATTTGGTTTTTCGACACAAGACTTCAACATCTCTAACAATTCCCATTGCAGCTATAGTATCTCTATTAATTGTAACATCAATATCTTCTAACTCAGCAGGTGAAATATCATGCATAATTTCTTTGTATAAGTCAATGGGTATAACGCTAGCAGTAGCACCCATATCACATAAGCCATGATAACAATGATATCCTATTTTAACAGAAATAACAGGCACGCCTACCACAGGTCTATGTTTACCTCTAGCACAAGGTTTAGCAATTCTAGCAGATTCATCGCAGAATTGAATAACATGCCCATCAATATTATCAGACAAGAGATATTTAACAATAGCAATATTAGGTTCTACTTTTACTTGCTCAGGGGGTGTATAAATTCTAATATTGCTTTCACGAACAACAGTTGAAGTTTTAGCATGATCCTTTATTCTAATAGGGAAAGGTGGTTTCTCAACATAAGAAGTAGGAACAATAGGATCATTATAAGTGACAGTATTTTCTTCAACTTTAATAGGTGCAGCTACTTTTACTTCTATGGGAGGATGATATTTAAACCACTTCTCCTTAGGAGATCAACATAAGTAGCAAAAGATTCACGTAAAGAAGCTACTATCTCAGAGTCAAGTCCATATTTAGTGCTAAACTTACGGAAAATATCGGTATCCATAAAAGATTTAACACAATCAAACTTAGGTGTCATACCTGACTCCTTACCTTCATCGAGGTCCCAGTCTTCAGAGTTGCGTTTAATTCTATCCAATAAATTCCATTTAAATTCAATAGTCTTCATCATAAAAGAGCCAGCACAAGAAGTATCGAGCATGGTGCGATTGTTATCAGAAAGCCGAGCATAAAAATTCTGAAGAATTGTCACTCTTGAGATCTCATGATTGGGGCATGAATATAACATTGATTTAAGCCTCCCCCAAGCTTGAGCGATGCTTTCTCCTTCGCGAGTCCAAAAATTATATATATAATTGCAATCACGATGAACAAGATGCATAGGGTAATACTTTTGATGAAATTCCAATTTCAATCTTTTATAGTTCCATGATCTCGTATCATCACATAGCCTATACCATGTCAATGCGTCTTCCTTCAAAGATAAAGGGAAGACCTTCTTCTTAACAACATCATCGGGTATACCTGCAAGCTTAAATAGTCCACAAACTTCATCCACATAGAGTAGATGTTCATCGGGATGCTTTGTTCCATCTCCTGTAAAAGTGTTAGCTAGCAGTTTTTCCATCATAACCGAAGGAATTTCAAAAGGAGTTTCATTTTCAATAGGTTCAGTAGGTTGAGGGGCAACTCTTTGCTCTACTGGACGGGGTGAAGATACCCCGAACAAGCCCCTCAGAGATTTACTTTCCATAGTAACAAGTGACAGTAAATTTCAGCACACTATATAAATTTTTCCTTACCAAATTCCACCTACCAAAGGTGCTACACTCCCCGGCAACGGTGCCATAAAAGAGTCTTGATGACCCACAAGTATAGGGGATCTATCATAGTCCTTTCGATAAGTAAGGGTCTCGAACCCAACGAGGAGTAGAAGGAAATGATAAGCGGTTTTCAGCAAGGTATTCTCTGCAAGTACTGAAATAAGTAGTAATAGATAGTTTTGTGATAAGATAAATTGTAACGAGCAACAAGTAACAAGAGTAAATAAAGTGCAGCAAGGTGGCCCAATCCTTTTTGCAGAAAAGGACAAGCCTGGACAAACTCTTATAATAGGAAAAGCGCTCCCGAGGACACATGGGAATATCGTCAAGCTAGTTTTCATCACGTTCATATGATTCGCGTTCGGTACTTTGATAATTTGATATGTGGGTGGACCGGTGCTTGGGTGCTATTCTTACTTGAACAAGCATCCCACTTATGATTAACCTCTATTGCAAGCATCCGCACCTACAACAAAAGTATTAAGGTAAACCTAACCATAGCATGAAACATATGGATCCAAATCAGCCCCTTACGAAGCAACGCATAAACTAGGGTTTAAGATTTTGTCACTCTAGCAACCCATTATCTACTTATTACTTCCCAATTCCTTCCTCTAGGCCCAAATAATGGTGAAGTGTTATGTAGTCGATGTTCACATAACACCACTAGAGGCTAGACAACATACATCTCATCAAAATATCGAACGAATACCGAATTCACATGACTACTAATAGCAAGACTTCTCCCTTTTCCTCAGGAACAAACGTAACTACTCACAAAGCATATTCATGTTCATAATCAGAGGGGTAATAATATGCATAAAGGATCTGAACATATGATCTTCCACCAAATAAACCAACTAGCATCATCTACAAGGAGTAATCAACAGTACGAGCAACCTACTAGCACCAATCCGGACTTGGAGAAAAGAATTGGATACAAGAGATGAACTAGGGTTTGGAGATGAGATGGTGCTGGTGAAGATGTTGATGGAGATTGCCCTCTCCCGATGAGAGGAGCGTTGGTGATGATGATGACGATGATTTCCCCCTCCCGGAGGGAAGTGTCCCTGGCAGAACAGCTCTGTCGGAGCCCTAGATTGGTTCCGCCAAGGTTCCGCCTCGTGGCGGCAGAGTCTCGTCCCGAAAGGTTGCTTCTTGTTTTTTTCTCATCGAAAGACTTCATATAGGAGAAGATGGGCATCGGAGAGCCACCAGGGGGCCCACGAGGTAGGGGCGCGCCTAGGGGGGGGGCGCCCCCCACCCTCGTGAGCAGGGTGTGGGCCCCCTGGCCTTCATCTTTGGCGACGATTTTTCTTTATTTATTTTCAGATATTCCGTGGAGTTTCAGGACTTTTGGAGTTGCACAGAATAGGTCTCCAATATTTGCTCCTTTTCCACCCCAGAATTCCAGCTGTCGGCATTCTCCCTCTTCATGTAAACCTTGTAAAATAAGAGAGAATAGCCATAAGTATTGTGACATAATGTGAAATAACAGCCCATAATGCGATAAATATCGATATAAAAGCATGATGCAAAATGGATGTATCATAGACCCACCGTCAAACTCCTATGGCTAAGTGAAAGTGTTAAAGCCCTATAGTCTGATTGCCTAGTTCGTTGCGCTGACACCTCCGTTACGGGCCAAGACGTTGGGTCAAGAGTGATCAGGTGCTATTCCGAACACCCCCGTATTATATGCGAGGGGCGAAGCGACGACCGCAAACTTTCAGATTATAAAAAGCGGCGCGCAGGGAGGAAATAACTTTCAGGCAAAGGTATGAATATAACACAGCCTTAATGTATCATAATATTGTTCTTACAATTCCGGTGCACTTATTCAAACATAATATCCTTCGAGCACTGACCCTCTATCAAGCGGGCGCCCTCTAGGACGTCCTCCAAATAATGCTCCCGCATGCGATGGTCCTTTCCTCCGAGCAGGCCCAATACATCTTGACGCGGGAGAAGGCCATCCGGGCACCTTCTATGCACGCCGACCGCTTGACGGCGTCGATACGCGGCACTGCATCGACAAGTCGCTGCACCAAACCGAAATAGCTATTCGGAATGGGTCAACCGGCCAAAGCCGGACCACGACGTCCTTCATGGCAGCTCCGGACATCTTGTGGAGCAAGGCCCACTAGGCCATATGTTCGTTCAGCAATGCCAGACGTCGTGGCACATTGAATTGTGACTAGAAAAGCTTCTTCGCAGCACGTCCTTCCTACGCTTGGAAGCACTGCGGCGCGTCGGAGACACTCTTCGGCAGGTCCAAGAACGCATCTGGAGAACTCCGCAATTGATTAAGCAGAGCATACTTCGGGTCGCCAAACTTAGTCTATAAAATTAAAGGGCTTACCAGCCGCTTTCTCCCCAGCTTGCCGGATCTCCTCCCGGGACGCTTTAGACTCGGACCGTGCTTCTCTCGCCTCTTGTAAGGCCTTGTCGAGTTTGGCTGCCTTGGCTTTGTTATCCTCCTCGAGTGATTTGCATTTGCCAGTGGTATCCTTTAGCTCTCGCTCTATGGTAGATATTCTCTCCTCGCACTGGCGCCGAGTGTCCTGTTTTGGCCTTTAAATCAGCAGCCGTCTTCTTGGTAGCCGCATTGCTCAGTCTAGCATGCTCCTTGGCCCGGCAAGCTCGGCCCGAAGGGTCTCAACCGCGGCAGCACCATCTACAGTTATGCATGTTACAGTGTATAATTTTTAGCTTCGTGCTCATATATTATACATGCACAAGCAGGCTGTCCCAAAACATACTTTGTGCCTCGTCGAGCCGCCTGTTAATAAGAGTAATGTCCTCATCAGCTAATTCAAGTTTATGCTTTAGATCTGCAACTTCCGCAGCTTGGGCGGTCGCCATTGACATAACTACCTGTTTTCAAATTAACTATGTTACTTCCTGAGCATATCTTTTTGATCCTCCGATCGCCTCCTTGTGGAAACCGACCAGAGTCTCAGGGGCTACTATCTATACACACACGCATTTGCATGTAAAGAGCGGTTAAAGATATTACATTGCATACCTCGAAGCCTCTCAGCAGGCCTGTGAAGGCTTCATTCATTCCGCTTCTCGCGGACAGAATCCTCTCAACTACCGTACCCATTAAGGTACGATGTTCCTCTGAGATGGACGCACTTTGCAATGTGCCCATCAGAGTATCCGGCACCTCCGGATTCCTGGAGGCTGCTGCGGGAGTACGGACTCCCTTCAAAGGGGTACGCTTACTCGAACCTGGAGTTGTCTTTGGCTGTAAACAGGATAGTTCGGGGCCCTCATTATTGGTCCCCGTGGGGGCTGCCTCCCCTGGACCCTTGACGATCGAAGTATCACGCTCGGGCGATGTCTTCATTGTCCCCAGCGTGGAAGATCAGGGGAGATCCTCCGGGACGACTCCTCAAAGTCATCCGCCCTTAGGGGCGAGGAAGCTTGTGGAGGCGTCTCGCTTTCCATCATCTTCGGAGGCAAGTCCCACGATGAGGAGGACTATCGAGGTAGATAGCGGGCCGGGCTGCAAACATAAAGTTTAAATGTTACCCTTGCAACCCGAAAAGAACGAGACATGTCTAGAGCATCCTTGTTCACTTACGATTCGGCAAGGGGCTTGCCCCTAGAAAGGTGCTTTGCGTCAACATCGGCTTTTGAACCTGAACCATCTGACAGGGATATCTTCCCTCTCTTAGGTGCCTCCACCTCCAAGTCTTTGGAGGCAGTTCTTTTCTTCCCGTGGGGAGAAGGGATATCACCTTCTTCTTCCCCTTCGTCTTCATCTTCAGAAGAGGGAGCATAAGTCTCCCAGGACATAGCGTCCAGTATACCATTAGAGCAGAGGCCACCTTTAGCCCTTTTGCTCTTCTTCTTGTCCTCCTTCACCGGCATTTGTTAAGGCGTCGGGGCCAGCATCCTCATTAACACATGATTAGCTGAGTCTTCGGGAAGTGGAGCTGAACACCTAATTCGTTCCACCTTCTTTATCCAGCCCTGGTCGAAGATAGGTTTCTCAGTACATCGCTATGGGATAATCAACCGAGTTGCATTCAGAAGTTGGGTGCTTACCGAGGTATCCGGATGGTTGCAGTCGAGGCCGATGTCCTCGGATGTGTCCGGCCACTGCTTTCGAGTCTTGAAGAATAGTTTCCACATCCCTCTGTGCGTTGAGCCGAAGAATTGCTGAAGGGTCCGCGGTCCTTCCCGATTGAACTCCCACATGCGGAGAGGCCAGCGCTGGCACAGAAGGATCCGGCGGACTACCATCACCTGGATCACGTTAATGAGGCCGGTGTCTTTTTGAGGATGCTCTGGATACCACTTTGCAGCGTCTGCACTTCATCAGTTGATCCCCAGTCTAGCACCGTATTAAGCCACGATGCGAGCCGCAATGGAGGGCCAGATCGGAACGCAGGCGTGGCTGCCCATTTGGTACCACGGGGTTCGGTGATGATATAGAACCACTCCCGCTGCCAGAAGTTGGAGGTTTCTGTGAAAGTGCCTTTTGGCCAGATAGTTTTGGCGAGCTTTCTCACCATAGCACCGCCGCACTCCGCCTGCTCCCCGTCGACTATCTTCAGCTTCACATTGAAGGTCTTCAGCCATAGGCCGAAGTGTGGGGGGATGCAGAGAAAATCCTCACACATGACGATAAACGCCGATATGTGAAGAAAGGAGTCCGGAGCTAGATCTTGAAAATCTAGCCCATAATAGAACATAAGGCCACGAACGAAGGGGTGGAGAGTGAACCCTATCCCGCAGAGGAAGTGAGAGATGAATACAACCCTCTCGCCAGATTTTGGTGTGGGAATAACCTGCCCCTTGGCAGGAAGCCTGTGGGGGATTTCCGCAGTCAGGTACCTCGCCTCCCGGAGCTTCGCGATATCTTCCTCGGTGACCGAGGAGGCCGCCCACCTGCCTTGGGAGCTGGATCCGGACATAACTAGAAGGCTTGGTAGAAATGAGAGAAATCGAGACATGGGGGCTAGAGCTTGAGGCTGGAAAGGCTGAGGAAGAGGTAGGCGTGGGGGAGAAAGACGGGTCTGTACCCCTTTATAAAGGCGATGAATATCGAACGCCTGCTCACGGGCCTTAAAGCTCGCCTATTCCCAAGTGATCGTGCAAACGACATGGTTGGATTACCCACGCCCATATTGATAAGAATCCCGTGATAAGGGGGCACGATCTCTGCTTTGACAACATGTGCCAATAAAGACCGCGTCTCGTAACGTGGAGCGAGAGGCTGAAAGACGGTTCGAAATAATAACCAGGCAAGGGACGTAATGTCTCGCCACAAAATTTGTTAGTAGATGGGACTTGTTAAATATTATACCCTATTGTGGCTGTGTGTGGTGTGCATTTGCAGAGCGGACACATTTTCTGTGTTCGAGGACTACTTTGAAGTATTCGGAGGAGGAACCCGCCTTGCAATACCGAAGACAAACTGCATGCTGGACACATCGTCATTCAAGCCTGGTTCAGGCGCTACTGAGGGAGTCCTGGATTAAGGGGTCCTCGGGCGTCCGGGCTATGTGACGTGGGCCGGACTAATGTCCCGTGAAGATACAAGGCGGAGGATTTTCTCCGTGTCCGGATGGGACTCTCCTTTGCGTGGATGGCAAGCCTGCCGTTCGGATGTGAAGATTCCTTTCTCTGTAAACCAACTCTGTACAACCATAGGTCCCTCCGATGTCTATATAAACCAGATGGTTTAGTCCGTAGAGGCAATCATAATCATACAGGCTAGACATCTAGGGTTTAGCCATTACCATCTCGAGGTAGATCAACTCTTGTAAATCCCATATTCATCCAAGATAATCAAACGGGAAGTAGGGTATTACCTCCATCAAGAGGGCCCGAACCTGGGTAAACATCGTGTCCCTGTCTCCTGTTACCTTCGATCCTCAGACGCATAGTTCGGGACCCCCTACCCGAGATCTGCCGGTTTTGACACCGACACCCGTCCCCGTGGCATGCCTCGCAACATCACCATGGCCGTCGACGTTGTCGAAGCATCGGCGTGGCCGTCGGCGCCATTGAAGTATGCCTCGCCGCCACTCACATTGAAGCATGCCTTGCAGCATCACCACAGTCGTCGATGTCCTCGTAGCATGCCTCATCGCCGTGTCCATCAAACCATCACCGTGGTCGTCCAAGCATCACCACGGCTGTCGACACCATCGAAGTAGGCCTCATCGCCACGGCCATTGAAGCATGCCTTGCAGCATCGTCTCTGCTGTCGATGTTGTCGTAGCATGCCTCGTCGCCATGTCCATCGAACCATCATTGTGGTCGTCGAAGCATCACCATGACCATTGTAACACGCCTCGCAGCATCACCACGGCCGTCAACACCATCAAAGTACGCCTCATTGCCGAAGCCATTGATACACGCGTCATAGCATCGCCAGGGCCGTCGACACCATCGAAGTACGCCTCATCGCTGCGGCCATTCAAGCATGCCCTGCAGCAGCACCACGACCATCGATGCCGTCATCGCATGCCTCATCGCCGTGTCCATAGAACTATCGCCGTGGTCGTTGAAGCATTGTCACCGTCGTCGACACCATCAAAGTATGCCTCATCGCCGCAGCCAATGAAGCATGCCTTGCAGCATCGCCATGGCTGCCGATGTCGTCATAGCATGCCTCGTCGTCCTGTCCATTGAACCATCGCCGTGGTCATCGAAGCATCGTCGCGGCCGCCCCCATCGGGTTGCAGCAACGGTGGCTGCTGCGACCACCCCATTGCAGGCTTGCAGCATCGACCGCGGTTCTTGCAGCAGCTAGCTGTGTGGTTGCAGCACCGGCTGTGGATAC
The DNA here is from genome assembly GCA_021605205.1 of Aegilops longissima. Lineage (NCBI taxonomy): Eukaryota > Viridiplantae > Streptophyta > Magnoliopsida > Poales > Poaceae > Aegilops > Aegilops longissima. Next base: position 9,864 of record JAHIAM010006855.1, read on the forward strand.
GGCATCGGCAAGCTCTGCGGTTGCAGCACCGGCCGTGACTACGATGCCGGCGAACTCTGCGGTTGCAGCACGACGGCCGTTGTCACTACCCATTTTGCAGCACCACCGGCGGCATGCGACGAGACATCGGCCAACGCTGGATTGGTAGTAATAACCATGGCTGCTGAGAGACCACCAATTACAGCACCGACCACTGGTTGCAGCACCCCGGCGAGATTCTGCATTTGCAACACTGGTGAGCGCTGCCGCGAGTGGCAAACCCGGGTCCTTGTAGCGCCTGTGCCAGGCACCCAGCATCGCGCCCCAATCCCGCCAGCCTTGCAATTTCTCCTTCAAAGGGCCCTGCAGCGGCGCCTCCACACCACGGCTGTCTCAAGCCAACTCAATTCAGCGGTGAAGTAGACGGGCAGGGAGAGAGAAGGAGCATTCCATCGATGGAGGAAAAAGAGAGAGACAGGATTTGGTCAACGCACTGTGTAGGAGAAAAAAGTGTGTCAAGCCCTTCATCGGCTGGAATAAGGTTTTCGAGGGGTTGTGGTGTGCGAGCCCGATCAAAACACGTGGCAATCGTGGGACGCTGCTGGCGCAAGCATGTTTACATACGGTAAGGTACTATTTGGTCAGAATCCAAACATATCCCTTAACCTTTTAGCAACAATTAAGTCCATACAAAATAATCGTCAAAGTTTCATCTTAGAAACTGCATGACTAGAACATCATGTATTTCAGAACCGTGGGAGAACATCGTGTCGTGTACTTTTTACACTACAAAGGAAATAAATGCCTTTAAAAAATGAAAGAAATTAATGAGGGAATTAAAGGAGTTCCGTGTATTCTGGACTCCTGATCCGGGGACCACATGCCAGTAGCCCTAGGATTTGCATGCCAGCTATCCTGTAGTTATTTCACCAGTGCTGGCACCTCGCCGGCGCGGCCAAAAAGGTGATAAGAAACGAAAGAAAATAAATACATCCCGCCCAGAGACTCGAAAGGAAAGTAGTGACCCGCCCGCGTCCTCCGTTCCCCAGTCTTCTTCCACCCTCTTGAGGCCGGTTCTTTATAAAGCAGCAAAGCAACAGAGTGCCCCCATAGATCCAATTCCACATTCCTCCTCCAAGAGCTCCACCTATCTCTGCCAGCCCGCCGCCGGCGAACCTAGCACGAATCTCGTGCCATGGACACATCTCGCGCCGGCTCCTCCTCCAATCCCACCCCCACCAAGCGTCGTCTCACCATTCCTGTTCATGGGCGGCCTTCGCCAACCCCGCTGCCGGCACACCCCGGTGAATGGCGCTCCCGCCACGCCGTCTCATGGACCGTGGAGAAGATCTATGAGGACTTCTCTGGCCGCCGCAGCGCGCTCGTCCAAGCTCTCACCGCAGGTACGCCACGGGACAATTCTTATATATACGTTTTTCTCTATATATGTGACGCCTACATGCTGATGGATCTAACACCAGTCTCTTCTCCTCCTTGTTGCCATACGCGCAGATCAGGATACATTATATGATTTATTGCGCGAGGAAGGTATGTAATATACAGATCCAACTGTCCCGAAAAGTTATATCCATTGCTTGTTACAAAATTGTAAATCCGGCTGACAAGAAACTTCAGATCCATTTTTTATTAAGAAAAACTAGTCATCAGTTCCATGCTGTTGCACGGGATAGTGGAGTTCTTTATTGAAACATGGGGAAACTTTGGCTGATAGTTTGGTCAGTTACTTCTAAACATATAAGCGTGTTTATTTTTCTATTAGACAAAGGAAATAACACTTTAGATCCCGTGTTTATTTTTGTATTAGGCTGAGGCTGATAGTTTCATCTGACATGAAAGTTCAGATCCATTTTTTATTAAGAAAAACTAGTCATCAATCCCGTGTTTGAACGGCCTAGTGAAGTTCTGCACTGAAACATAGGGAAACTTAGGCTGATAGTTTTTTCAGTTATTTTTATACATATGACCTTGTTTATTTTTGTATTAGACATAGGAAAAAAAACTTCAGATCCGGTGGTTATTTTAGTATTAGGGATAGGCTGATAGTTTCATCTGACATGAAATCTCAGATCCATTTTTTATTAAGAAAGACAAGTCATCAATCCCGTGATTGCACGGGCTAGTGAAGTTCTTTATTTAATAAACTTAGACTGAAACTTTGATCAGTTGCTTTGAAACATATAATGGTCTTTATTTCTTATTAGACATAGGAAAGAGTATTGAGTTAGACAACTATGGGCATTTGTGGCTGTATTTTTTAGATCCTGCCGTCCCTGAAATTTTAGATCCATTTTATATTACAAAATTGTAAATCTGGCTGACTGAATTCTCAGATCCGTTTTTTCATGAAGAAAAACTAGTCATCAATCCACTGCTGTTGCACGGCCTAGTGAAGTTATGTATTGAAACACAGGGGAATTTAGGCTAGTAGGCTGATCAGTTACTTTCAAACATATTTTTCCGGAAGAAAAAGATTATTTTCAGATATACATCCATGTTTATTTTTGTATTAGACAAAGGAAAAAGAGTATAGAGTTATAAACAACTCTCTGCATTAGTGGTAGTATTTTTTGCGTGCATAGACTTTTCCAATTGACTAGTGTGTGAAATCAATGCGCGTGTTATATATTCTTGGTGTGCTATGCCCCCAATAACTCCAAATTGATAGAAGATGTAACATGGTAGCAATTTTATGAAGGCTGCATGTGTACTGGTGGGCTATAGTATTGCAAACGTGAAATTCTTTGGTGGATTTATACTTTTCTTCTCCTTTTCTCCTAAAGAAATACGATGGGGTTTGGTCTTAAGTTTATTATAGACATTCAACACTTGTCGCCCACAAAACTTTCAACTGTTTCTAGACTATATCTTTTCTAGGACTCGATTATGCATTACTATTTACATAGAATTTTCATGCAAAAGTGTTCTACAAGAGTACATGAGGACACTTATTTTCTCCTGGTCATGAAGAGAATCCATGGTTCTATTTTGAAATATTTTTAATTTTAAGTCACATATTATATACATGTATATTCACTAAAATACGTCAGATAAATGATATAGTTTACTATTTATTTTAGTAGTGATCAAATTTTTTAAAAGAAAATTGTCGGGAAATACAGACTCTAGCTTTTTCCGTGTATATAAACATATATACTTGTGTGCGCACAAGCGATCTTTCTCACGATGACATAGAGAAGGCCGGCTTAATTTTATAGCCAAAAGTAGAGAGATTTGTATAAATTTGGCAAACATAGAGAACCGCATAGTTATCACGCCTCGTAATATGCTTAAAGTACCTGCAAATTCTAAGCCTGCAGCCAGTGATATGAACCTCGCCATCACCAAGCCATATGCATGGCATGGGTGCTTCATGCAAAAAATATTTAATTAATTAAAGTGTCGAAAGTACTGCCCAAATGTAAAACAAACATGCAAACTAACAATCTAATCTCGGGCTTTTTTTACAATAGAGTTGTTTGACATGTACCTACATCAAACCTGTTTGAATAATATAATGACTTTTTGTCAAAATCGATGGTTTGGAGAAGTAGTTTTTCTTAAATTAAATTAAATCTCATATGGTGCCCCCAATTACAATTAGTAAATATAAGATGGCGGGGTGTGCAGATCACATCCTGATGTAGTGGTGTGATTCATTTTCTCGCTTCAAGTAAAGAGCCAATGTGCTTGTACGGGTACCCGGACGGTAGTTGGGAGTTGACGCTGCCGGAGGAGATGGTGCCGCCAGGCCTGCCGGTACCGACACGAGGCATCAACCGCCGGCGAGATTATGTGAACCGTTCTGACTACCTGACACTCGTCGCCCACCACTCCGACTCGTGGCTCATGGGCGTCACCTTTTTCTTGTCCACTCATCTCGACGCCAACCAAAGGTACGTTACTACTACTGTTGTTGCTGCTGCTACTACCGCCACCACCACCACCACAACCACCACCACTACTACTACTTCGTTTCACAAACAGTTTTTTTTTGTGCACTTAACATTTAGGACATTTACATGTGCAATCTACCTCCGAGAAATGTAACCAATATCTTGTTTATAAAGCATGGGCATGTAGAAGAACCTTTGAATGCAGTAAAAAGCGCAAAAACCTGTAACTTCTATCTAACGAAACAGTATGTAATACCTATGCTTTCAAACAAGCATATAGAAGATTCTATTTTTTGACATAATATCCAGTTTTTTCCATTTAACAAACACGAGAGAGAATACAGCTTGAATAGAGCCGTAGTCCTGCAGAACTAATTGTTAGAGCCTCAGTATTAAATAATGGGCTATTCTTATTAGGGGCGATGTTCATCTTCTATTTAAATCATTATGTTTTAGTGCTTATATAGTTCCTCCATGCATCAAGAATGTCATGTGTTACATATTGCTTGCGAAGCCAATTGCTGATTTGATGATGTTGGTTTACTTTCTTTTTCAGGATACGTTTATTTGATATGGTAAACGAGATGCGAACAGTCCATGACGAATTCTATCTCTCTTACGGTCTTCCTTGGCTATCAAAATTTGCGCGATACTGTCGATACAATGCAAACAGGGAGTTGAGCGCACCAACTCAAGAGAATGTGTCACCTGCTGAAGAGAACGTGCCACCTGCTCAAGTCTCGATGCAAGTTTTGTCTGCTCCAAAAAGGGACTCTAGGAAGCCTGCTGAAGACAAGCAAAAGGATAATGAAGTTACCGACTTTTGCGGATCTTGTAATGCTCCGTATCATGCCAATGCCTTTTGGATTGGTTGTGACGGATGTGACCAGTGGTTCCATGGCAAATGTGTGAACATAACTGCCTCTAAAGCAGAACATATCAAAGAATACAAGTGTCCTGACTGCATCCGCGAGGTGATCGGAGAGTAGGATATAATATGTGCACCATTCCTTTATTTTAGGGTATGCAGTCACCCTTTGTATGAAAAATGATTAACTAGAAAAGTAGTGAGAGAGGCATTACATTCTTTTCCCATTCCGTTGGGATATATTTAAGAATTCAGTTGACAATGTCTCGAAACAGGCTTTCGCCTTGCTATATTAATATAGCAACCACCTGACATAACTGTGATATCACTGATGGGCAAACAGGACAATCAAGCCCAAAATAAGAAACAACAGAAACAAATGCCATAGCGATGATTTCAAGCAACCGCCGCCACGCTCATATGCCTCTAAATTCCACCAAGCTCCTATGCCTCTGAATTCCCGCGTACCAAACAACACCTTCAAGAAGGACCACAACGACAATGACGCTGCTGCCCAGACAGACCCTCGGATTTCTGCTGGTACACGGAGAGGAGTGCCGACAGGGTAAACCTGATGCCCTTCAAGAAGGGAGGCGGCGCCCACAAGCGTCACCGTGTTGGTGCCGGCATGAACCGACAAAGATTTTTCCCGACCCCCGCAGCGCTGGTAACAGTAGACCAAACATGGTAGTGTAGCACTTTCGCAGAAGTATGCCAACGAGTAATCATCCCAACAAAGAGCGGAGAAGAGTATTTATGGATGTGTTTCTGTCACACACAAGGCCTCATAGCTCTTGTGTGAAGTCCTGCTTGGGCTTCTTCAAATACTACTAGTGTCCTCATAATTGTGTTTATTTCTTATTAGGCATAGGAAAAAATGTATTGTGTTAAACAACTAAGGGCATTTGTAGTCATAGTTTTAGATCCTGCTGTCCCAGACTTTTTTGATCCATTTTTAATAAAAAAAATTGTAAATCTGGCGGACATGAAATCTCAGATCCGTTTTTCAAGAAGAAAAATTAGTCATCAAAATCCAGTGCTGTTGCCCGGGGTAGCGTAGTTATGTATTGAAACACAGGGGAATTTAGGCCAATAGTTTGATCAGTTACTTTCAAACATATTTCTTTGGGAAAAAGGTTATTTTCAGATATACGACTGTGTTTATTTTTGTATTAGACAAAGGAAAAAGAGTACCGAGTTATAAACAACACCGTGCATTAGTGGTTGTATTTTTTGCATGCATAGACTTTTCCAATTGACAAGTGTGTGAAACCAATGCGCGTGGTATATATATTCTTGGTGTGCCATGCCCCAATAGTTCCAGATTGATAGAAGATGTAACATTATAGCAATTTTATGAAGTCTGCATGTGTACTGGTGGGCTATAGTATTGCAAATGCGAAATTCTTTGGTGGATGTATAATTTTGTGTCCTTTTATATCCTAACTAATGAAATATGATGGGGTTTGGTCTTATGTTTATTACAGACATTAGACACTTGTCGCCCACAAAACCTTCAACTTTTTTAGACCATATATTTTCTAGGATTCGATCATGCATTAATTTTACAAGAGTACGTGAGGGCATTCATTTTCTCCTGGCAATGAAGAGTATCCATGCACTGTATTCTATTTTGAAATATTTGTAATTTTTAAGCCGCATATATTACATACATATTTTTTCACTAAACTACATCAGATAAATGACACAGTTATTCTATTTATTTTAGTAATGATCAAATTAAAAAACAAAATTGTCTGGAATATGGATTCTAGCTATTTTCCACTGGCAATGCAGTGTATATAAACATATATACTTGTGTGCGCACATGCGATCTTTTTCATGGAAGATGGAAGATATAGAGAGGGCCGGCTTAATTTTTTATATTCACCATAAGCAGAGAGATGTGTATAATTTTGGCAAATATAGAGATCTGTATATATATCACGCCTTGGAATAGGATTGAAGTACCGGGAAATTCCAAGCCTGCAGCCAATGGTATGAACCACGCCAACACCAGCCATATGCATGGCAAGGGTGCTTCATGCAAAAAAACTGTTAACTAAAGTGACGAAATTGTACCGCCAAAATCTAAAACAAACACGCAAACTAATAATCCAATCTCTGGCATTTTTTTTACAATAGACTTGCCGGACTCTATCACACCTGCTGATGAGAACGTGCCACCATCTCAAGAGTCCATGCAAGATTTATCTGCTCCAAACAAGGACTCTAGGAAGCCTGCTGAAGACAAAGAAAATAATCATGAAGTTGTGTGTGTTCTTGTGTGAGACAAAGAGAGGAGATGAGAGTTGTGTGAGGCAGCTCAAGGTAGAAGAAGAAGAGCGGCGCTGCGTGGAGGCGGCACCAACAATTGGTATACAGAGCCAGGTTGATCCGTGGCGGCGACGGCGGCGCGGTCGACTCCATGTGAGATGGGGGGTGGCGGCGCGAGGTGGAGGCCGGCGACGGTGGAATGCCGCGGGTGGCCAGTTGCGGTGCGATGCCACAAGATGATGATGGTGCGGCGATCGGCGCCGCGAAGGCGTCGTCTACGTCAAGATATGGATGCTGCATCCGGCAGGAGGTTGTGGTACTCGGCGCCGCGACGGCGTCGTCCATGGCAAGACGGCGTGGTGATTGGTGTTGCGAGGACGTCATCCACGACAAGATGGTTCATGGTGACCGACGCTGCGACAACGTGGTAATCGGCTTCGCGACGGCGTCGTCCACGTCAAGAGGTGGCCTATGCATGTAGCATGACGGCCTAGTGATTGGCGCTGCGAAGGCGCCGTACACGGCAAGATGTGCACGGTGACCGGCGCTGCGATGGCATCATCCACCAAAGGATGTTGCAAGGTGATCGGCGCTGTGAGGGCGTCCTCCACGGCAGGTAGTTGCGGGTGATCCGGTTTGAGAATTTGATGAGTTAGAATGACAAGATTAGGGAGGTGATTGTTAGCACTAATCATGTCATTAGGTATCTGCATGTTGAATATTGCATGTAGTTTAGTCTAGGGTATGGTGAAGCTTCAGCTGTACGCGTGAAGGAGACGAGATGTCAGGCAGCCGTGCGATGCGGCGAGCACGACGAGATGTCGATGGTGCCGTGCGATGCGGCAACGCTGTGTGAAGCGGCAAGACGCGATGAAGCTGGAGCGGGACGGGCCACAAGACCAGGAGGAGTCAGGTGATCCGGCAAGTTCGGGTGAGTTCTGTGGCCGTTGATGAGGCTACCCAAGGACTAAACTTGGTCGTACAGGTAGCTAAGGTTGTTAGCTAGCCTCACGCATGGGTTGTTAGCCTGCTGCATGCAAGTGGTTAACGTTGAAGAGAAGCTACGAAAGTTGGGGACACAACTAGTGATTAGTTTGTTAGTGCTAGTGAGTAGTGGCCGGTTGGCCAGGCCATCCACATCATGGAGTGATTTCAGGAGGGTGCAGTTAGTGGCGTATGGCGTTAGTGCGTGGGTCTTGACTGAGTGCCAAACTTTGTATAAATAGTCATCTGATTCAGTAATGGAAAATGAGGCCGTGAAGGCTGACAGAAAAGATGTAGCACACGTTTTCTCACCCGGAGAAGAAGCAAAGCATTTCCTCTCTTGGTGAAGTGTGTGTGTTCTTGTGTGAGACAAACAGAGGAGATGAGAGTTGTGTGAGGCAGCTCAAGGTAGAAGAAGAAGAGCGGCACTGCATGGAGGCGGCGCCAACAGAAGTTACATACGTTTGTGAAACCTGTAGTGCTCAGTACCATGCCAACGCCTTTTGGATATGCTGTGACATATGTGACCAGCGGTTCCATAGCAAATATATGAACAGAACTGCCTCTGAGGCAAAACATCTCAAAGAATTCAATTGTGCTGACGGCATCGGCGAAGAGATCGGAGAGTAGGATATAACATGCGCACGCTTCCTTTATTGTTCCATATACAGTCACCGGCCCTTTGTATGAAAAATGCGTAACTACAAAGGTAGTGAGAGAGGCATTACATTCTTTTCGCATTTCGTTGGGATATATTCAAGAATTCATGTTACAATGTTAACCGGATAATGTAAGAGAAGTATGTTTATTTTTAAATTAGCCCAGATGAGCGCTTCTATGCTCTTTTAATATTTGTTTGCACTAATCTTGAAGAGCTCCGAGGCACTTAATTGCTGCAAGAACAAATTTCCACTTGTCAAATGTAGTGTAGACGTGTATAACCTGGACTTAAAGCTCCTCAAATATTAAAAATAGATTATGTCAGCTTTAGAGAAAAAATGAATGAATAATATTAACATAAAATTATTAATAATGATAAAAACAATTCATCGAACAGTGACTATATGAGGAACAAATTTCTGCGCAACGTGTGAAAAAACTTGCAGGGCCTAGATCTTCACCGTCTCATCCACAGGGTAAACAACATCGATCTGGAGTTCTGCAAGTGTGTAACAGGAAGGGAGCCTTGGAAGCTCAAGTCGCGGCAGCTTGCCGGACATCTGTGTACGCCAAGATAGCTAGCTCTTGGAGGCATTGGTCTCGGCGGCACAATTAGTTCATATAGTCCCTGTTCGATGCTAGCCGTAAGATCAACTCCTCCAATAGATACTAGTAGAACGCCTTGCATTACTATGGACTACAGTGCATACAAATGAATCATACAAATGTTTAAAGTCGTCTCCAAGATAGAAGATTATTTCTCTCTCATAAGTCATAAGTCCGAACATATTCAGACATAAACGGGAGCCCAGCTCCCCGAAATCCAACCGTCTGAACAGTCCGGGCTCCCCAAATCCAGTCCATATGTGGAGGAGAAATGTGGTTGTCCGAACTATCCGTCATGTTATCTCCAACACGCGGTCCCAACACAACAAATCCACCCTAGGACACCATTCCCTTTTCCTGCCAGACCCTCCCCTTCCTGCTCGTTTTCCCGTTGTAGCGGGATATTTCTTGCTGGAGCCCTCTCTTTTAAAATTGGATGAAGCCCACCTCTCTTTCGTCATGGCATATTTTCTCCGTCACATTTTACTTCCACACAGACAACCTAGGATAAGTCCCCGCCAATCACCCCTTCGCCTCATCCTACCCCCCGTCTGTGTTGATCTGCCAACGTCATCAGGGCGGACGAGGCTGGTGCCGCCCAGGACGCCCCTCGATCTAAGAAGGTAGACCCCATATCTCCTGTGCCATTGTCATGTTGTAACATATAGTTGAATCTCGTGCATGACCACGAGAAAAAAATATAAAGTCTTTTGTTGGGCGTGCAACTGATACGCCACCGTGTCCATTATTAACTCTTGAATCAACCAACCAAGGCATTTACCCTCCTATCCTTGCGAAAAAATTGTATAACTTGATGAAAATAAATGAACCGCCCTCTCATACAATTTTCTGCAAAGCCATCTCTAGTGAAAGGAAATTCCCCGCATTTTTAATGTAGGGAAATTATTCCACTTAGACAACCATGACTGAACATACCAACTTTACCCCCATCCCGCTCACTCTCAACCCTCACTTTTATCACAAAATCCACGAACTCGTGTTTTAAATGAGCCATGCCACCGTGGGAGGCCAGCATCAAGGGGCAAAGGCGGCAACCGCCTTCGTATCTTAGTGCTAATTCAACCCATGGTGACTAACTTAATTTAATTCCCTTCACTTGACGTTTCGCACACTAATTCTACCCTTCTAAGTAATACACAATGGTAGCATGCCCCCTTGAGAAGTTATGTCGGTAAAGTCTTTTATGAGGGAGAACCAAGACACACCTCCCTTGTTGATGTCCCTCTCTTCTTCATTTGGTGCCTTTCATCAGCTGGCCCGATGAACAACCTAGATTCCACAATGGCGAGCAAGTACTTGTTATCCCATCGGTAATGAGATATGGTCGGAGCTGCACATCGGCGATGGCCGCTCGGCCCGGACGTGGCACTGACCCGTTGTCGTCAAAGTTGAGTACCCAGGGGCTACATAACCATGGTTCACGGGCCCATGAGTCCCTCCACAGTGTGGCGGGCCTCTTGGCCATCTCGGCTGTACTAATGATGAGTGGGTGGTGCTAACCACGATAGGATGGGAAATCGGGGTTGAGGCAGATGACGTGGATGAACTGATCATGTCAGAGCTTGCTCGTGAGCACGAGGTGGCGTGAAATACTAATTGTCTGGGGTGTAGTATTTTTGTTTGTGTATCTATTTATATATGCAAAAGAAAACTCGTTGTTCTAGTTTCCTCTAAAATGGAATATACTCTTGCTACTGTTATTATATGCATAAGCACAAATACGTTTAATTATTATTTCTGAGCACATGCACAATTAAATTAAAATTTAAAAAGCTATCTTGCGAGACACCTCTGATGACCCAAAACTGTTAATTTCTCCACCAATCATCAATGGCTACACCATTCTGTCTCATTTCATTTTACAGGATGCTAGTGGTAAAATGAAGATAAAAGTGCTATGAACCATAGAAAAAGGGAAAACAATGCCAACACTGGCAGATCGGCGAAGAGGAAGAAGAACAAATTTCTGCGCAACGTGTGAAAATGCTTGCAGGGCCTAGATCTTCACCGTCTCATCCACAGGGTAAACAGCATCGATCTGGAGTTCTGCAAGTGTGTAACAGGAAGGGGGCCTTGGAAGCTCATGTAGCGGCACCTTGCCGGCCATCTGTGTACGCCAAGATAGCTAGCTCTTGGAGGCATTGGTCTCGGCGGCAACAATTAGTTCATATATTCCCTGTTCGATGCTAGCCGTAAGATCAACTCCTCCTATAGAAACTAGTAGAACTCCTTGCATTACTATGGACTACAGTGCATACAAATGAATCATACAAATGTTTAAAGTCGTCTCCAAGATCGAAGATTATTTCTCTCTTATAAGTCATAAGTCCGAACATATTCAGACATAAACGGGAGCCCAGCTTCCTGAAATCCAACCGTCTGAACAGTCCGGGCTCCCCAAATCCAGTCCATATGTGGAGGAGAAATGTGGTTGTCCGAATTATCCGTCATGTTATCTTCAACATGCGGTCCCAACACAACAAATTCATCCTAGGACACACCATTCCCTTTTCCTGCCAGACCCTCCCCTTCCCGCTCGTTTTCCCGTTGTAGCAGGATATTTCTTGCTGGAGGCCTCTCTTTTAAAATCGGATGTAGCCCCCTGGCTTTCCTCGTGGCACATTTTCTCCTTCAGACTGTACTTCGACACAGACAACCTAGGAGAAGATCCCTAGCAATCACCCCGCTTTCCCTCATCCTACCCCCCCCCCCCCCTGCGTGTCTCTGTTGATCCGCCAACGCCATCAAGGGGGACGAGGCATGTGCCACCCAGGACGCCCCTCGATCCAAGAAGGCAGACCCCATATCTGCTGAGCCATTGCCACGTTGTAACATATAGTTGGATCTCGTGCATGACCACGAAACAAAAATATAATGTCTTTTGTTGGGCATGCAACTGATACGCCACTGTGTCCATTATTAAGAAAAAGGGTTTCCCCCCGCTTTATATATAAAGCACCATCAATACAACATCGAGTAAGAAGATACAAACGCACGCCACCACCACACTCAACGCACACACCCAAGGCAAGATACAAAGGTGCCGAGCACCGAAAACACCACCCCAACGACGACGAAGCACCCTAATGATAAGACGAAGACCACCATGAAGATGAGCAATCCATTGAGGGGTAATGAGACGGACAAAGCCGAAGTGAGCACTCCAAGACGATGCCCTCAAGAGGGAAACGACTGTAGGAAGCCGTCACCGTCCGATCCCGAAGATCAGGTTTCCACCCGGAGTGACACGAAGCGAATGGGAGCACCACGACGGAGCCTGCAAGAAGGAGAGCGACATCCACGGACGCCGCCTCCGTCGGCCGAGATCGATCTCGGGCGAGTGATGAACCCCGATGCTCCTACCCCTCTGTCGCAACCTCACTCCGCCAACCACAAGCATCCATGCCGCCCAAGCGACCATGGCTGCCCGCCCGCACCCGAGCCGTGCGGTCAGCCCACGACCAACAGCCTCCCACCGCCAGAGTCGCCGCCCTGCATCCAGACCGCCCCGAGAACCACCAAATGTTGGGGCTTTGAGCAATCTGCACCACAACCACCTCCGAGACCACCAGCAAACCCGCCGAACAATGCCAGAACCGATAGCAAACAGAGATGGGGAAGGGGGAAGGGGGAGGGGTGGCCCGCGGCCACGACCGGCGACAACACAGTGCCGGCGACGGGCAGCTCGGCAGCGGAGCTCCCGTCCCTCCAACTAGCTTCGCCCCCGAAACCACTGTTTCGCCCCACCCTGCCATAGGCCCGGCCCCGAGCACGGCTGTCAGGACCCCGATCCTAGGTCACACCGATCTAGCATGTAACACATCATATCACTTTGCGGCCTCACGCACGGTATTCCCACGGGTGTCGCCTTACCATGGCCCGGGACCGTTTGCGTCTTTTGGCTCGCATATATGATAGTGTCGCTAGCATCCATATGACAAAGAACCCGGGCCGACATGGCTAGTCGTGAACCCAAAGCGGCGCTAACCTATGGGGACAGGCATACATGAATCACATCGAGCATGTCGGTCATCAACGTATATATTCGGGCTGTAGCACTGGGCTAACAGGACTCCGGTACCCCAGGCTGTAGCAGGCTAGGCAGGACTCCGAATAACACCGCGTGACATTTCCCCGAGGGGACAGACATAGGAACGAAGTGAAACACATGCCGGCCAGTTAAGTGTCCAAGCAGTAGTGCTGGGCTAGCAGGACTCCGGTGAACCGGGCTGTAGCAGACTACTATCGCTCGGAGGCACGAGACTACATTTCCCCATATGAGAGGCTGCCAAGGATAAACAACTAGTTTGTCGGATCCCACACATACCAAGCATTTCAAACATACACACAATATGCTCAATATGTGTAAATACGACGTGGCATCACAACATAACTCTACGACTCAGATATTATTTATTAGGCTCCGAGGAGCGAGATATTACAAACATGGGTCTCAGGACCCAACACTCAGAGCATACAAGTCAAAGCACAAGCGGAAGCTAAACATGTCTGAGTACAGACAACTATAAATGAAAAAGGCTGAGAAGCCTGATTATCTACCAGATCCTGCCGAGGCACAAGATCGTAGCTGAGGTAACAAGCTAAACGTCGAAGTCCACGTGGAACTACTAGCGAGACTGACGTCTCTCTGCAAAACATAAATAAGCAAACGTGAGTACAATTGTACTCAGCAAGACTTACATCAGAACTAACTACATATGCATCGTTATCAAAAGGGGGTGGTGGAGTTTGACTGCAGCAAGCCAGCTTTGACTCGGTGGCTATCCTGAACTACGACTGCAAGTAACTCTTTTGAGGTGGCGCACACGAGTCCACATATTCACCATATCAATACACCACTATGGACCCGCTCCCGTCTCCCTACGAGAACGCCATCCATAGCACTCACGCTTATCTTGCGCATTTTAGGGTATCCACTTTCACTTGTCTATGAACTGATATAGGCAACCCAGAAGTCCTTCTCCGTGGACACGGCTATTCGAATAGATCATATTAAACCCTGCAGGGGTGTACTTCTTCACACACGCTTTCACCACTTACCGCCGTTTACGACATGTACTCGGCAACCTTCAAGCGGAAGCCCAACGTGGGTGTCGGCCACGGCCTACCTAAACACTCAAGTCCCTAGTCCAGGTTTATCGCCTATTCGGGTTCCATCCGCAGGGAGTCCGGCCGAGGTTTCCCATACAGCCCCGAACGATGTGTGCAGGGTTCCCGAGATACCAAACGGGCACTCGGTACATCAACCACGGTGCCTACCGCAACACAACCCACCCCTAAGGTCAGCTATGCGTATGCCCCAAACATGCTACAAACACCGAAACTACTTGCAACTCCGGATGAGAACAAGGGTGGTCAAGAAGCCGAGAGGGTCCATTGGTTTCGGGCCCAATGCGTGGTAGTAACTGTTTCATGGATCACAAACACAGAACTCAGTTCCTGAGGACGGCTGCAATGAGACAACCCACCATGTACTCCTACATGGCCTCTCACCGCTACCTTTACCAAATCGTGTTCACACACTTAGCTCACACCCAATAGGACATGTTCATAACAATTCCAATTCATTCCCGATGAATCAGACCCGACTTAACTCTAAGCAGTAGCAGGCATGACAAACAAGCATAAATGAGTAGGCACAACATGGCTCAAACAATTCCTACTCATGCTAGTGGGTTTCATCTAATTCTTGTGGAATGACAGGTCATGCAAAGGATCAAGGGGTTCAGCTACCGCAGCAAGTAACACATGAGTCGTTGTTGTCCTAATGCAGTAAAATAGAGCAGGAGCGAGAGAGTGGGATTGTATCGGAATGAACAAGGGGGTTTTGCTTGCACGGCACGAAGATAATATAGTTCTTCATCGGTGTCATCGAACTCATCGTCGGTACATCGCTCACGGGAGGGACAATTACCGGCAACAAGAGAGAACACAATCAATGCAATGCACATTCACATGAATGACATGTCATATTAAGGTACTAAATTTACCTAGTGCAATAATAATCCAAGTTAGTTGAAGTGGAATTCAAACAAGGTTGAACTCCAACCCCAAATGCTATTTCATAAATTACCCTAATCATGATTCATCCTATTCAGTGAGGTTAACTTGTTCAAACATGCATGATCATGGCATAAAAAGATTCTTCATATTTTTCTGATCATTTTTCATATATAAATTATTTCAATCCGAGTTACGGTTGAATTTCTATGATTTATTAAAGTTTAGGGCATTTTCTGGAATTTCCTAAATTATATTAAATCCAGAAAAGGGGTTTACTGCGTCAGCATGACGTTGGCATGACGTCAGCAAGTCAACGGGTGCCCCAGGTCAAACCTGACCCGTGGGGTCCCTTGGTCAGTGACTCCGGCTGGTTTAGGTGGATGACATGTGGGACCGGTCAAGGCTGACTTGACCAAGGTCAAACTGACACGCGGGGTCCATGGTATTAGCACTAATTTAACAGAGAAAATAACTAATCCTAATTAAGTGCAGGGGCCCACATGTCAGTGGCTCCAGAAGGTGATTAGCGAACTCATTGGCAGCTAGTGACGACGCCACGTCAGATACGCCGGCGATGAGTCCGGCGACGACAAAGATACCACGGCGGCGTCGCCGGAAATCGCCGTTCGGCGACGGTTTGGTGCGTGACTAGGCTCTACGGAGAGCTTGGAGTGCTCCGCGTCCTGCGGTGCGGGTGGGTGAGCGTGCGGTGGCCGGGAACGACGCCGGCGAGCGTTTGGGCGGCGGCCGACGCTCGGGTGAGTAGCGGGTTTGGTGTTGCAGCGCGCAAACGAACCAACTAACGCGCTAGCCATGCTCTGTGTGCAGGCTCGAGCTCGTTGGACGCCGGTGCGCTACCAATTGGTCATCGGAGTGACGCCGGCGTCGAGCTCGTGCGGCGATGGGTTTCGGCCTTGATGGAATTGGCGGCCAGAGCGAGCAAAAAAGAACGGGGGTAGGGGTGAACGACGGCGGGGCTTACAGGGGGTCGATTGGAGGGCCCGGCGGCTCGGGGGAGACGCCGGAGGCGGCGAGCGGGCGCCGGCGATCTCGGGCGGCCGGAGATGGGGAAGACGGCGTGGGCGGCGATGCAGGGCTCCTCCGGTCGCGTGTGACGGCGGGGAGATTCAGGGTGGCGAGGCGGGGCTCGTGGGCATGTCGGGGAGGAGAGAGGGTGGCGGTGGCCGCGAGGGCAGCGAGGGGCGGCGACGGCGACGCTCGGTCCGGCGAGAGAGAGGGAGCAGAGGAGGAAATGGGGTCCAGGGAGAGAGGGAAGAGGACGAGGGGGCTTCGGGGAGGCGCGTGGCGTCTCCGGGCGTCGAGGGGGAGCCAGGCAGGCGAGCAGGGAGGAGGTGGCGAGCTTGGCGCGCGTGTGGGCGACACGCCTCTGCCAGTAGGCAGAGGTAGACGACGGGGTGAGGGGGGGGTTTGCGGTGGTGGGCTGGGCCAACTGGGCCAGCCGGGGGGAAGAGAAGGCTGGGCCAGCCTGTGCCAGGTAAGCTGGGCTTCTCTCTCTCTCTTTTTTTATTTCTGTTTTCTATTTTCTGTTTGTTTTAGTTTAGTAAAATACTAAACCATTTAAATAAATCCTGAAAATAATTGTGGGCATTAACTGAATTATTACAGAGGCCCTTAACTATTTTTCAGAATTGTTGGAGCATTTTAAAAATATTAATAGTTATTTTCTAAATGCCCCAATTCAAATACAATATAGTTTATTCAAATGTCCAAAATGTCTTGGAAAAATATCCATCACCTCTGGATATGGTTTTCACCTTTTTCCATTAATCATGAACATTTTTGCAAACCACTTTGGGTTCTTTGAAGATATTTTGAAGTTGAACCTATTTGAATTGTTTTAGTGCTAGGGCTTGGTCATCCCCATTTCAATTTCATGAAAATTAACATGATGACATGAATGCCTTAATGCAACTAATGTCAAACAATTCTAGGGCTGTGACAACTCACCCCCACTAAACAAGAATCTCGCCCCGAGATTCAAGACGTGAGGTAAGAGGAAAAGGGAAGTCACAAACTATCACAATCTCCATGACCCATTTGCCCTCCCGAAGATGTTGATTCATTCCATCATCTTGGTCTTGACGTCTTCGAGATCTTCACCCGACATGACAACAGAAAGAAGGGGGAAACCCTACATGATTCGATCTCCACGAAGATCGAGCGAACATGATCGACTCACGGACTGAGGCGGTGACACATCTCGAGTTGAGACACAAAATACATCGAGAGGGATGGAAGAACAAATGACGGGGTTGATTGGTGGCAACAATTCCACGCTTAGAAAGATGGTGGATGGTGTCAAGGTGGCGAGGAAATATTTATCATGATCCCGTAACAGGACACCTCGAGAAAGGTGACGCAAGAACTATTCCCTTAAGTGGCAAAAAGAATTACTTTTGATCCATAGATCATTGGAACTCTTTATACCAGCCTAAGGCAATCGCAAGCGATCATGTGGTGGAAGGCAAAGGAATGGTACACCCGGACTAGAATGGATGATGTGGACTACCTTGTTGAAGACAACGCAATGGATGATTTTTGCTTATCATCGGAGGTGGAGGGGACCCATGGTAAGTCCACTTTTGAGGATGATCTTGAGCAGAAATTACTAAGAAGGCAGCCCATAGAAATTGGCATAATGGGGTACAAGCTGGGAACGAAATGCAACTGTTCGAATGTTCCAACCATCATATCTGCCTGAGATTCAGATCTGGTTGGTGTTAGGATATTTCAGACTCATCATGTCTGAAAAGGAAGGGTTGCAACACAATTTGACGAGATGGCGTTGCGAGATTCTCGGGATATGAACTACGATAGCAAGCTCCAAAACATGAGCTGGTTTTGCTACAAACATGTGAACACGTTGTCCTAGACAAGCATGACCACATGGTAGTCTTATAATAAAACACTACCGAGTTCGGGTGGGGAACCATCATAGAGGATATCGAAGTCTTAACATAAGTCATGATTAGCTCTTATGAAAGAACTCCTTTTCCTTGAACAAGTCAATCAGTGGCTTGGTGTGCTAGGGACACATATAGAATGAAGGTTGCAAGTCTCCAGACTACAGAATACTTCGCACATATGCATGACTGACTTGGAATGATTCCAAAGGAGGCAAAACAAACCTTTCTAAAATTCACGGCGGCAACTTGCATCAGATGCACATGAATTCGAGAGAGTCGCTACTTACATCCAGCATAGGCTTCATGAACGGCACACGAAGAAATGCTTACACAAATTTCCAACACTAGGTTGATGTTCAACATGACTCATGGGGGAGACAAAATGCTACTGATGGGCTCAACAGACAACTCATCGAATTTCCATATCCTGGACTTCCACCATCATGTGAACACGGTGTTAGCATTGGTCGGACCAAAGATGTAATGGGTATGCTCGAGGGATTAACCACGGTAAGACAACATCACGAATATCGTTGGTTCTGATTTGACTCGACAATGGCCCATACTCGAATCAAAGGGTTGATAAGACAATAGGTCCAAGAACGATCACAGGACCAATCGATGAAGATATCATCCTTCTTCAACACACACTACACAAGAATATCCCTTTGGAACGAACTAAGTTGGACAAGCTTTTATCTTCCAACTCTCCAAGTTGTTGTCTAGCTTAACCGACTAGCTCAGGGGTATCCAACACAGATTCTTGGAGAAAGGGTGGTTCACAGGGAACCGACTTGATCACGGGCTTAACATAACAGTCAGGGAACAACCCGGTAACACTTCCAAGAAGATATTTGGAAAGTCACGAACCACCGTATGTTACTAAGCTCGAGAACAATCTTGCTTTTCAGGGCAAGATGATAGGATCAAATGAGTGAGGACTCGACACGATCCTAACTCATCAATCGAAGTGTGCACCGGGAATAAGGACTAGGTAGCACAATCTATCTTAGAATGATGATTTAATAACCAACACGCTAAGAGGGAGGATATTGTCCATTAGCTACCAAGCAACGAGTTGCTCGGAGTACTGATGTCACACATCACAACTCACTTGTCGGCATTCCGGTTGCAACAACACGGAACCGAGGAATGAATAATGATGGCGAGAAGTATCACTGCGTCAAGGATTCCTAAGAGGGTGTGCAACTCCCGTGACATTCTTGACATAAGATGGCAATACTTCAGGGTAAAGCAGAATCAAAAGCTGAATTGGCATTTTGATCTGCGGGATACAACTACTTTGACCCAATCCTAGAAATGGATGAGGTACTGGAGTTTGTTTCTCCTAGTCATTCCGGAATAGAATGGCTTGTCAGACCACAAGGATAATAGGCATCGATGAACGGATGCACACATACCCTTGGCTATCAATTGATAGATGAAGGTCAGAAGACATCTAAGAGAACAACTCAAAGGAGCATATAATTTTCTGAGTTGTGGATGCATAGATTAGTATGTCGAGCGAAGCTCAACATTTCTTCCGGATAACCCATGCAGAAAGATAGAATTGGCAGATCCACAATTATGAATGGAGAACTCCTCAAGAGCACTCTTATTGTGATGTTTTGATTTAACAAGGAACTTCTGCCATAAGCGGTTCGTAGTATTTGGAAGAAGGAAATACCACGGACCTCGAGGACTAATGCAAAGGTTACTAATATCCTAAAGGCACTAGCAAATACTAACAACATGAAGTAGGATGAATCTCGGGTTCAGAAACCCAGGAGTAGAATACCTACTACTAAATGGCATCACGGGATGCTTTCGAAAATGATGGCCAGAATCATCACACTTGGGATACAAAAGCATTGCTGAATTGCTAGGTGACTTCCTAAACACCTAAGGTCATAATAATAGTTCCAACATATATGTCGAGGCAATAAATTACCTCAACGCACCGGTTAGTGTGCTTATTCGACCAAAAGGACATCGAACGGAAAGAAAGGATTTGCAAATGCATCAGACTATTTAGAGACCTGGGATGACTCGGACAGCATAACGGCTGTAAATGCTCAAAATGATTTGAGACATCCTGCAGAAAATGGCGGCATAACCACTCAACAACATCATAACAAGATTCTGGGATCAACAGTTATCATACAAAAATAGTAGGAACTAAACTGGGGATTAAAACCAACAATCTTAAAGGTATATGGATTAGTAACACGTCATCCTGATAGATAGATGAGAAGCCTAGTTCTTAAACCCCGTAGAAGAGGAGAGGATGACTCAGATCAGAAGGCCATGAGGTATAAGGAGTAAAAAGAGCCTTACGTTCCCTTCCACAATCAATTCCCTTACATAACTAAAGCATTTCTAGACTCAACTTCACCAGTTTGGCTTGGTAATCCTACAGCAGTCGGGGCTCGATACCAACGCTGTCGGGACCCGATCCTAGGTCACACCGATCTAGCATGTAACACATCATATCACTTTGCGGCCTCACGCACGGTATTCCCACGGTGTCGCCTTACCATGGCCGGGAACGTTTTATCTTTTGGCTCACGATATGATAGTGTCGCTAGCATCCATATGACAAAGAACCGGGCCGACATGGCTAGTCGTGAACCCAAAGCGGCGCTTAACCTATGGGGACAGGCATACATGAATCACATCGAGCATGTCGGTCATCAACGATATATTCGGGCTGTAGCATTGGGCTAACAGGACTCGGTACCCAGCTGTAGCAGGCTAGGCAGGACTCGAATAACACCGCGTGACATTTCGAGGGGACAGATATAGGAACGAAGTGAAACACATGCCGCCAGATCAAGTGTCCAAGCAGAGTCTGGGCTAGCAGGACTCCGTGAACCGGGCTGTAGCAGACTACTATCACCGGAGGCACGAGACTACATTTCCCCATATGAGAGGCTGCCAAGGATAAACAACTAGTTTGTCGGATCCCACACATACCAAGCATTTCAAACATACACACAATATGCTCAATATGTGTAAATACGACGTGGCATCACAACATAACTCTACGACTCAGATATTATTTATTAGGCTCCGAGGAGAGATATTACAAACATGGGTCTCATGACCCAACACTCGAGCATACAAGTCAAAGCACAAGCGGAAGCTAAACATGTCCGAGTACGATAACTATAAATGAAAAAGGCTGAGAAGCCCGATTATCTACCAGATCTGCCGAGGCACAAGATCGTAGCTGAGGTAACAAGCTAAACGTCAAGTCCACGTGGAACTACTAGCGAGACCGACGTCTCTCTCGCAAAACATAAATAAGCAAACGTGAGTACAATTGTACTCAGCAAGACTTACATCGAACTAACTACATATGCATCGTTATCAAAAGGGGTGGTGGAGTTTGACCGCAGCAAGCCAGCTTTGACTCGGTGGCTATCCTGAACTACAACGCAAGTAACTCTTTTGAGGTGGCGCACACGACTCCACATATTCACCATATCAATA
>JAHIAM010006856.1:0-69261 GCA_021605205.1 Aegilops longissima
AACCGATTGGTCCAAGACTACCGTCCTATAAATCAAGCTACCATTGAATAAGTATCCTCTTCCTCGGATCAATGATCTTTATGATCAAGCGGCTGGTTAAATCGGTGTTCTCGAAACTTCGACTTGAGGTTGGGTTACCACCAGATCCGTGTTCGCGAGGAGGATATCCCCAAGACCGCATTTGTGACTCGTTATGGTTCATACGAGTACCGTCATGTCTTCGGCAACCAATGCTCCAGCCACCTTCTCTCGCTTTGATGAACTATATATTCATGGATTACCTCGACAAGTTAAATCGTGGTTTATCTGGATGATATCTGATCTATTCAAGAATGAAGAAGAACATCTTGAACATCTTAGTCTCGTCTTTGGAAAAGCTACGAGAGCATCAACTCTATGCCAAGTTCTCCAAGTGTGAATTACGGCTTCCGAAGTAACCTACCTTGGGCATGTCATCTCTAAGGATGGTATTGCCGTCAACCTGAGCGAGTTCAGGCTATTCTCGATTGGACTCCTCCGAAGAGCGTTAAGCAAGTCAGAAGTTTTCTCGGTCTACTTGACTATTGCCGTCGATTAAGTGAGAACTTCTCCAAGATTGCCGAGCCTCGACTAATCTATTGCATAAAGGCGTCAAGTTCAATGGGCGAGATAAGTGTCGGAAAGCTTCCGGGCACTCAAAGACAAGTGACAACTGCCCGATGCTAGCTCCTCCCGATACTAAGAAGGACTTCGTCATTTCTGCGGCGCATCTCGTCAAGGTTTAGGCGGTGTCCTAATGCAAGAAGCGCAAAGTGGTTGCTTATGCCTCTCGACGATTCGCCCTCACGAGGAGAACTACCCGTTCATGACCTCGAACTTCTGCCGTCATTCATGCGCTAAAGCAGTGGCGACATTACCTTCTCGTGTCGTTGCGAGATCTACTGACCACCAAAGTCTGAAGTATCTGTTTACTCAGCCGGACACTGAACCTCCGTCGGCGAGAGATGGATGGGCTATTGCGAACTTTGATTTGGGTATTTCCTATCGCCGAGCAAGGCTAATGTAATGGCTGATGCCTTGAGCATAAGTCTTCTTGCAACCACCTTGAGTTCACAAAGTTCAGCCCTCACTTGTTGAAGAATTCAGCGGTGAACCTCCATATTGTTCCTCCGGTTGCACTCGCTCCCCCTCCTCCGGAGTTCCATAAGATGAATCTCCGTGTTGTTCCCCGAGGATCCCTCTTTACCTGGCTGTTGAACCCGATCTCTTGGGCACCATAAAGACAATGCGAGGATTTGACTCTGAGGTCTACAAGCTTAAACAAGGCGTCGGGGAAAGAAATCCTCATCCTTCACTATTCTTGATGATGGCGCCTTGTACTTCAAAGGCCGCCTAGTGGTGCCTTGTAAGAAGGAAAATCTGAATATGACTCGGGAGGTTATGCAAGAAGCTCATGATCGCCTCTATGTATCCATCTGGCGGTACAAAGATGTATCAAGACATTAAGCGGAGATTACGGTGGTCTAATATGAAGCGGGACATTGCTCGATATGTTTACGAGTGTGGCGTTTGCCGTCGTATCAAAGCGAGAACATCAAAGGCCTCTTGGAACTCTGCAACCTATCTCTATTCCCGAATGGAAATGGGACCATGTTGAAATGGACTTCGTCCTTGGGTTTCCCAAATCGCGAGAAAGGTAATGATGCTATTCTTGTCGTCATTGACCAGCTTTCTAAAGTTGCACATTTTACGGCGGTCGAAAAGCGATCCTTGCTAGCCGGTGGCAACGCTCTATATGTCGAAATTGTTTCACTTCACGGTATTCCTTTGCTTATCGATTCGGACCGTGGCAGCTTATTCACTTCAAGATTACGGGCAAGTTTCCAGAAGCTATGGGGACTCATTTATCTTTCGATCTGCTTTTCATCCATGATCTCAAGGGCAAGTTGAGCGTGTCAACCAAATTCTCGAAGACATGCTTGAGATTGTGTCGTCTCATTCAGCAAGAAATGGGAGGAATCTCTCCGTATCTTTGAGTTCTCTTATAATAATAGCTATCAAGCTAGTGCGAAGATGGCCCCCTTGAAGTGTTATATGGGCGAAAGTGCGAACCCCTCGAACTGGTGAGAAGCTGGGAGCGTCCACTCTTGGTCCGGATATTATCAACATGCGAAGAACAAGTCCGCATTATTAGCGAGAATCTCAAGACTGCTCGATCGCGTCAAAAAGTAATTATGACCGTCATCACAAAGACATGGTCTATCAACTTTGGCGAAAAGGCCTATCTTCGCGTTACACCAATGAAGGGTGCTCACGCCGGGATCAAGGGCAAGCTAGCTCCTCGCTATATTGGCCCTTTCACTAATACGGAAAAGGCGTGGAAAAGTGGCCTATCAAGCTGGAGCTTCCGTCGAACCTTTCTCGGGTTCACGATGTGTTCCCGTGTCCCAACTCCGGCGCTGCTTCAAGGACCCAATCCGAGCGATGGACCATGAAGTGCTCGAATTACAGCAGGACCTCTCCTATAAAGAGCATCCGGTCCGCATTCTCGACCAAGCTGAGCGCCGCACCGTCGGAAAGGCGATCAAATTCCTTAAAGTCCGATGGTGAATCACTCACGAAGATGAAGCCACACAGGAGCGAGGATCGTCTCTGAGATGAATATCCGCCCTCTTTCCTTCTACCTCCTAAATCTCGGGGCGAGATTTCTTGTAATGGAGGAGATTTGTAGCGCCGGATGGTTATGCAGCAGATAATCACCGGTTATGTTAATTAACTTCTCGTTAATTGGAACCGTCAAAAACAAAATTAAAATAAAACAAGCGATAAAAGGGTTTGAAAACTAATTCTAAAATGTTAGGGTTTTCTAAAATACCTAACCTAATATTGGTGGGGTGCACTAATATTTACAAAATGCCAAAGCAATTTAAATAAACCAAAACAGAAAAGGAAAATAACAAAAAGAAAAGAAAAGAAAATAAAAGCAGGGAGGATAACCCCTCCACCAACCACCGGCCCCTCCCCTCTCCCCTTGGCCCATCCCCCTTCCCCACAGGCGGCCCAGCCCGACCGCCGCATAACCCACCCACCCGCGGAAACCCTAACGCCCCTCCTCCCCTCGCCCCCTCGCCCCGTCGCTCCCGACCGATCTGGATCGAGGAGGGGCACCAAACCGAGCCGCCGGCCCGGCCGAACCTCCCCGCCGTTCCCCCCACCTGCGCCGCTGGCCCCTTGCCCGCCCGCCCAGACCTCCCTCCTCCTCCTCGCCGCCATGGGAGATCCCTCCTCCTCCCGTCGCCGCCTCGGGCCGCCCCCAGAGCAGCGGCCGCCACCATGGTCGGCTCGGCCTCGCCGCCCCTCATGGGGCCTCCCGGCCTCCTCCCATGGCCTGCCCGACCCCGTCGAGGCCACGGCCGAGACCCTACTTCCCCCACTGTGAGGCTCCCCTCCTTCCCCCTTTCCCGTCGGCCGGCTCCGGCCGTCCCGCGCCTGGCGCCTCCCTCGGTCCCCTCCGGCTCCCATGGCCGCCCGCTCCCCTCCCCGATCCCTCCTTCCTTCTCCCTGCCGGATCCGGCCGGCGTGGCCCGACCAGCCCGGCCACCGTGTGCCCCCTCTCCCCCTCCTCCCCCCGTCGGCGAACCACTCCGGCGCCCTAGCGCCGCCCCGAGCCCAGCGCTCCCCTTCCCCCTCGTTCGGCGCCCTCGTCCCTCCCCTTCCCTCGTCTGGCGTTTCGGCTCGGCCAGAACCGCCATCCCCGCCCGTCGCCTCTCCCGCCTGGCGTCGCTCACCAGCCGTGGCGTGAGCCTGTAACCCGGCCGCTCGGCCGCCGCGCCCGATCCGCCCGCGCCCCGATCCGCCACAGGTCGCCTCCCAACCGGGCGGGTTCGTTCCCGAATCGAGACAGCGCCCGCATCGCCCAGCGTCGCCCGCGCCCGTTTGTACACTGGGCCTCGGCGTGGGGCCCCACCCCCAAAAGCGAAAAAAAAACGTTTAATTAAAGCGAGAAACTAAAAAGGAAATAAAATGAATTAAACTAATTAACTAAATAATTAATTAATTAATTAATTGAGTAATTAATTAATCTAATTAATTCGGATTAATTAACCTAATCATTAGTTAAATTAATTGGGTAATTAATTAAACTAATTAATTACGAATTTATTAACACTAATCATTAATTAACTTAATTAAGTAAGGTTAATTAATCGATTAGGTTAATTAAGCTAATAGTGTATGACATGCGGGACCCACATCGGGGTTGACTTAGTCAACCACATCATTGATAACGTCGGCATGACATCATCTTGATGTCATAAATGCAATTTGAAATTAATTAAATAATTAATTAAAATTCCAGAAATTATTAAAATCTTTTATAAATCATATCTTTTAATCCGTAATCCGGATTAAAATAATTTCAACATGAAAGTTGCTCGAGCAGCGAGGCGAATCCGGATCGCGATCCGTTCGTCCACCACGTCTCTAACCTATCGAGACGCAAACTTTCTCCTCGGTTCATCATCGTGGGCGTCCGGGCAGGATAACTTCGGATGTTTTCCCCCTAAACGGTACCCCTCTTACCACGTTAGGGAGCGCCTAGCATCGCTTCTTGGCATGTCATGCATCGTTATGCATACATTACCGTGTATTCATTGTTTCTTCCCCTCTTCTCTTGGTGAGACTACTGAGGCCAAGCCAGCTGCGGTGGCAGTTCGACTACTGATCTTGGCGACCCCTCTCTCTTGCGAGCAACCAGACAAGCCCCCCCTTGATCACGGATATCGCCTACTCTTATCTACCTTTGCTTGCATTAGAGTAGCATAGCATATTCTTGTTTTGGATACTCCTATCTTTCTTTGCATAGCTTTGTCCTTGTAACTTCTATTGTTACCTTACGCAATCCTATATGCTTAGTATAGGTTGCTAGTTCATTCATCTGTGGCCCTTCATACTTATGCATGCGCCATGCTATGCTATCGGGCCGTGATCACTCGGGAGTTGATCACGGTATATACATATACTTTATACATGATACATGTGAGACTAAAGTCGGGTGGTGATGGAGCACCAGAGTGGATCTTTGTGGCGGGCGGCAGGGCAGGTTGAGACCGCCTAGGAGAGAGGTGGGCCTGGCCTGTTCGGCGTTCATGATTTACTTAACTGCAACAACGAGGTCTTGGTATTTGATGCGGGTTGGCTCTGAGCTTATCGCACTAACCATCTGGCGGGAGTAGTTATGGGTATCGGCGTCGTGGTATCGGCGAAGCACTTGAGACGTCGGCTGACAGGCGGTAGCGCGCCGGATTGGTGGAGCGCTGTTAGGCTAGATGCGCTTCCGGCCGCCCTACATAGCGTCTTGGTGTGCTCGAGGCGATGGGCCCGGACCCCTGGCGCTTAGGTTTAGACGGCGTCTGGCCTCTCTGTTGTGCCTAGGTGGGGCTGCGGCGTGTTGATCTTCTGTGGCGGGCATGACCCGGAAAGTGTGTCGGCCAAATGGGATCAAGCGTCTTTGGGTAAGATGGTGCAACCTGCGGGGAAGTTAATCTATTCGGATAGCCGTGATCTTGATATGAGGGCGACTTGGAGTTGTACCTTGAGCTTATGACAACTAGAACCGGATACTTGATAAAACACACCCTTCAAGTGCGGATACAACGGTGGTCGCTCTCGCTCGGGGTTATGGCGAGGATTGCGGGTAGGATTATTGCTATATGTTGTTTCTTGGAGGACTTCGTTGTCCTCTTACATGCATTGCCAGACGGTGTCGAGCGTAGTCTTCGTTAAGACTAGCTATCCCCTCTTATTACGGCATTCTGCGGTTCATCCTTGATATGGCCTTTACACATATATCCATGCATATGTAGTGTAGCTCCTTGCTTGCAGTACTTTGGATGAGTACTCACGGTTGCCTTGTTCCCCTTTTCCCCTATCTCTACTCGATTGCTGCATCGACGATGGAGCCGAGATCGAGCGCCACCGCCTCGGCGACTACTACTCGGAGGTGCCTACTACTACGTGCAGCCCGGCGGCGACCGGGGTGACCTAGGAGGATCCCGGCGGGAGGCTGCTCCCCTTCGTCTGTATCCCGGTTTGTGCTAGCCATCTTATGGCACCTTGTTTAACTTATATACGTACTCGAGATATTGTTGCTTCCGTGACTTCGTCTATGATCGAGCACTTGTATTCGAGCCCTCGAGGCCCTTGGCTTGTATTATGATGCTTGTATGACTTATTTTATTTGTAGAGTTGTGTTGTGATATCTTCCGTGAGTCCTTGATCTTGATCATACACATTTGCGTGCATGATTAGTGTCGATTGAATCGAGGCGTCACACTACTACACAACCTTCTTCTTGTAAACGTTGTTGGGCTGCAAGTGCACAGGTTTGTAGGACGATAGCAAATTTCCCTCAAGTGGATGACCTAAGGTTTATCAATCCGTGGGAGGCATAGGATGAAGATGGTCTCTCTCAAACAACCCCTGCAACCAAGTAACAAAGAGTCTCTTGTGTCCCCAACACACCCAATACAATGGTAAATTGTATAGGTGCACTAGTTAAGCGAAGAGATGGTGATACAAGTGCAATATGGATGGTAGATATAGGTTTTGTAATCTGAAATAATAAAACAGCAAGGTAACTAATGATAAAAGTGGCGTAAGCGGTATTACAGCGATAGGAAACAAGGCCTAGGGTTCATAATTTCACTAGTGCAAGTTCTCTCAACAATAATAACATAGATAGGTCATATAACGAGCCCTCAACATGCAACAAAGAGTCACTCCAAAGCCACTAATGGCGGAGAACAAACGTAGAGATTATGGTAGGGCATGAAACCACCTCAAAGTTATTGTTTCCAATCAATCGATTGGGCTATTCCTATAAGTGTCACAAACAGCCCTAGAGTTAGTACTAGAATAACACCTTAAGATACAAATCAACCAAAACCCTAATGTCACCTAGATACTCCATTGTCACCTCAAGTATCCAAGTGGGCATGATTATATGATATGCATCACACAATCTCAGATTCATCCAACCAACATAAAAGTACTTCAAAGAGTGCCCCAAAGTTTCTCGGAGAATCAAGAAAGCGTGTGCCAACCCCTATGCATAGGTTCATGGGCGGAACAAGCAAGTTGGTCACCAAAACATACATCAAGTGGCACATGATATCCCATTGTCACCACGGATAAGCACGGCAAGACATACTTCAAGTGTTCTCATAAAAGACTCAATCCGATAAGATAACTTCAAGGGAATCTCAATTCATGACAAGAGAGTAGAGAGGAGAAACATCATAAGATCCAACTACAATAGCAAAGCTCGGGATCGTCAAGATCGTGCCATAGAGGAACAGAGAGACACGAGAGAGAGATTAAACACATAGCTCTTGGTACATACCTTCACCCGAGGGTGAACTACTCCCTCCTCGTCATGGAGGCGCCGGGATGATGAAGATGGCCACGGTGAGGATCCCCTCCGGCGGAGTTCGGAACATAGCCCGATTGGTTTTGGTGGCTCTGAGAGGCTTGCGGCGGAACTCGATCTATCTTCATTACGGAAGTTTTAGGAGTGCGTGGTATATATGGGTGAAAGGAGTATGTCGGTGGAGCTACAGGGGGCCCCCCGAGGCGGCGCCGGGGTGGGCGCGCCGCCCACCCTTGTGAGCACCTCCCGTATCTTTTGACTTGGGGTCCAAGTCCATCAGGTGGGTTTCCTTCCAAAAATAACTTCTCCAGTTGATTTCGTTCCGTTTTGACTCCGTCTGATATTCCTTTTCCTCGAAACACTAAAATAGGCATAAAACAACAAATTTGGGCTGGGCCTCCGGTTAATAGGCTAGTCCCAAAAATAATATAAAAGTGGATAATAAAGCCCAATATTGCCTAAAACAGTAGATAATATAGCATGGAGCAATAAAAAAATTATAGATACATTGGAGGCGTGTCGATGCGCATGTGAGCGAGCCGGGAGGAGGAGGTCCGCCCGGCGTGGCAGCTCGCTCGAGCCTTGGCGCGGTGTGAGCTGAAGTTGGAGTTGGTCGGGGCCGGCTGAGGCAGGACCGTGGCCCTCAAGGCCAAGCTTCATGAAGTGGCAGTCACGGGCGCCTCCGTAGCCGCCCTTCAGCGTGGTGCGGGAGGCCGGCCTCCTCTCGCCCGAACTGCTTCTTCTCGGCGGAGGTCGGCGGCGCGAGGCCATTACTGCAGCAGAATGAGGGCGAGATCCGCCGGCCGAGTTCTAAACATGAAACCGCCCCCATGCTCCGTACTGCGAGGAGCAGGCAAACACATCCCTTGGCAACATATGCAAGGCGGCTGGCGAGGAGCCGCATGGGGCGAACTCGCCGGCAACCTCGATATTCGTGATATGGTGGCCACGGAGAACGCGCCGAGATCTCGTTGGCTTGTTGAGGAGAGGCCGAGCCTTGCTTGGCGCTTTCTCCGCGTCTTCAGCTATCTGCGGGACAGGGATCCCCGCCGACTTGATGCCGCCATCGCACGGTGCCCATAGCCGCCGGGTCGACTGGCGCAATGGGTGGATAGCCCGTGGGCGACCTTGTCGAGCTTTCACGTCGATGATGATGGCGTGATCGTGGCGCGGTGAAAGCGGTGTGGTGGATGGTCACTGGCACGGCGGGGGCTAGTGATGGCGGCGAGGCCGGCGGCAATGACGCCTCCGGGCGACCGGAAGCGTAGCAAGTGACATGTCCGGTGATTGCTTATCGCCGTTGTTTATCACTGTACAAAATAAGTTCGAGCTTGGCCCTAAAAGGCGTGAGAGCATTTTGGGAGAAGCCCCTCATGTAAGGATTTGCGATAGATCGTTTGTAACCTTAACGCTTGCGAGAAGCTTAACGACCGGCCGGTGGCGGGTCGGTGGCTCATTACCTTTTGGCCTGGTGAGCCCGGCGGGGCTGCGGGGCAATGGCGCCATGTGTGTCTTAGGCGGACCCATTGATCCTGCGATAAGAACCTCCGGGAGGAGTGGCGACAGCCGTCCATCTTTGTGGATGCGATTGGCGGCCCGGCTCATGAGGGGCTCGCAGGAGGGGTGGCTGATGCTAGCTTTGGGCCTTAAAGCTGAAACGAGAACACGAGATTGCTCGAGCGAGACTAAACACCTTCCCCAAGCGCGCAAGGTTAATTCAAATCCAACAAATTCAAATCGAAGAAACTTCGTCAGCAGAAGAAGGCAAAAAAGCAAAAGGCGCGGCCGACACCTAATATAGTCTTGACGTCTTCTCACGGCGTGGAGCTAAGTGCTGCCCTTTGGGCGTGGGAGGGAGCCCTAGGGCTGAGGCCGGCGCTCACGAGACTCCGTCGCGTGTACAACCCCTCATTATTACTTGAGAGTGTCAGGCGGCGAGCTTCACGAGCCTTGGGCCTTCTTCACAGTACCGGCCTTGCTTCATATCGCCATGGCGAGGCCCGCCTCGCGCCACACTCTACCACCAGCGATGGTGGGCGGAGACCAGGGCAGCGCCAATGGGGTAAGCGGTGCCGGCCAGTTCCCCGGCGACCACGAGTCCTCTGCCGGGGCAGTCACTGAGCACCTCCCGGCGGAGGCCTGCCTCTGAGAACATCTTGTCTTTGGCGCCCGAGGCGAACCAGATCTCGACCCCTCTCCTGCAGCCCCGATGCCCTCCTCCCGAGGGTAGAGGCTGCGAGTTAGAGCAACCGCTGTTGCAGCGACCTGTTCCTCCTGCGGCACATGGTTAGCATAAGCTTGCTCTGAGGAATTAATGGTACCAGATAGTTGCTGCGCTTGGCGCGGTTGTCGAGGCCCTCTTGGGGTTCTTGAAAGAGTTACGCTTGCGGTGTCTCCTTGCCCGGCTTGGCCCAAGGAGCGAGCCATGGTCTTCTTCCGTCGCCTCTTGATCCATCATGCGGGGCACATAAGCTTACAGGGGCCCGCCCGTGAAGCCTCGCTGTAGTGCCCCACATGCCACGATCGGCCGGAGCCGCCTTGAGTGGTGGCGCGATGGTCCGCCAAGACCAAAGGTCATGGCGTGCGCTCCTCGCTGGCGGAGATGGGGCTGCGGCGCCTTGCCGGTAGCCTGCTTGCCAGTTGGCCTTGAGTAGGCCACAGGCCAGCTTGAGGTTGCATGGGCGCGCATGGGGCCGCCATCGGCGCGTTCTGAGCGGTGGTAGCGGCGTGAAAGGAGGGGCTCGGTGGCGGCGTCGAGGCTCGGCCACCCTCCAGCGACATGTCGCGGCCGCCCTCTAGAAGCGGCATCGTGGCAGTTCACGGGCCACCATGGCGCTGCCACAGGTTCGCTTTGCTCTGTTGGGTGTGCGACGCGTGGCAGCGGCGTAACGAGGCTCTGGGCGCCGACCGCACCTGCGGCGTGGCGGCGGCGGCGTCTGGCGCGCCGCCCGCGCCTTGATGCCATGCGGGCGCAGGCTACTGAGTGCAAGGTTGAGGTCGCCACAGGTGGCGGCACTGGCGTGGGCGAACCCCGCCGCCTAGCGGTCGGCGTCGGCTGCCGGTCGCTGACATGGAGCGGCAAGGCGGCAAGCAGCGGCGGGAGAAAATTCGGCGCACCTACAGCGCGCCAAATGTTGGATTCGGGTTCAGCGGACCCTTGAGGTTGAACACTGGGGTGCGGCGGAGATCTTTCCCCTACCAGCTCATGCGTGCAAGTTGCGAGGATCTAAACTACTAACGATGAACAACACGGAGACACGAGGTTTATCTTGGCTCGGGCCACCGTTGTGGTGTAATACCCTACTCCGGTGTGTGGTGTGGTGGATTGCCTCGAGGGGCTGATGATGAACAATACAAAGGAGAACAGCCACGCGAGGCTGTTCTTGGCTAGTCTTGACGAAGCTGCTTGGGTGAGTTCGATCGCCTCTCTCTCTCTCTGCTAGGGATACATCTGTCGTTTCTCCCAGATTCGAGATGCCTCTACTCTGTGGTGGCTAGTCCTATTTATAGAGGAGGCCTGGGCCTCTTCCCAAATAATGGCGGGAAGGCGCCAACAATTGGCCATTTGAAGGGAACATCTAAATGCGCTTATCTGACTAAAGTTGGTCTTGGCTGCCAAAAGACTACTGTTGGTGGCGCTGTCACAGGCTCCACGATGACCTCCATCCTGTCGTTCTGCTGGTCTTGGTCTTGTTGCACAGGCGGCAACCTTTGCTGATGCCTTGGCTGTGCTTGCCCCTTTGCCAAAGGGAAATGAGAGACTTCTGCGGGCTGGCGCCCTTTGGCGCCCTTTGGCCTTGATCGTCATGGCTTGCATCACGGGGACCCTCACGAGTACCCTGCCTTGATCTCTCCGCCTCCTCATGAGCACTGCTTTGTGAGACTGCTCTGAAGTAGGTTCTGTTGTCCGCCCCAATCTCAGCCCCTCGCGAGGTCTTGAGCTTAGTGATGGTGGGCCATCTTTGGGCCCCACTTGAGCCACGCCATGAGCCCGCAGGCGAGCAAGTGCAGGGACCCCGTTCCCAGAGCGCCGACAAGCGGCGGGGCACCCCACTCGTCCGGCCCGATGGTAGTAATGAGCAATGAGACATCAAATCACAATGCGCACCTTCCCAGACGGACGAAGCAACCATTATTTCACACTTGAGTTCGCCATCATCTCAAACCACGTAGTAGTATTATACGCCTCTAGAGGACAGCGCATCGCCTTGGTACATCATGACACGTGGGACCGCATGACAAGCCATGCTCCCCGCCGATCGCTCGGTAAAATCACCTAATTTTACTATACTTCCTCGGTGTCGGTTTACTACATGGCATGCCGTCGTTCTAGGTTGAGAATTTAGCGGCTATATATGTGATGAACAGTACTCTAGCCTTTTAAAAATGTATACTTTTATGCAGTAGTACTATCGATGGATTAGCCATGGAGCAAAATTGAAACTAAAAAAAGGTGGTACATATAGAGGCGCTAAATGCCAAATTATGCATATAGTACTATTAAAAAAGCTAATGCATTGCTTAATTGGGGTGCTAAATTCTATTAAAGAAATACTAGTAGTATGCACATCTTGAAGAGTTAAAGTAATGAGAAGAAACATAACATAGTTACGGTGGGGCTCAGCACAACACACGCTCAAATTAAACTAAGCACACGAAATTAAACTATGGAACTAATCCGGTGAACCTTTGCATTAGAAGTTTATAACCACCATGAGCAATGACACTGCCACCTTACTAGAAGTCCTCGTCCACGTCCTCGACTTCGTCCTTGCCCCTCTTCCTCTTGGCCGATACTTCTTTGCTTGAACTACACACTTGGCTGTTGCTCTTCATCCAACCCTTGTAGATATTGAAACAAAGGTAGCCATCCATTGTAGCATAGTGGATGTGGTCTATATCTAGTACATTCCGCTGCCATGCATGGCGATGAAAGCGTGTAATGAGGTTTCTCGGTTTACGGTATGAAGGATGAACCATGGCTCCTGCCGGAGTCAGCGTGAAAGGTGACGAGAGGGCACCGGCCGATTCTTACGGAGGTCGAAGGGTTGCCTACAATGAGGCCGATCCGACCAGGACTTCTTCATCGTTCTTAAAGTCTCTGATGTGAATTTCACTATTTTTCCTTGAGGAAGTTCTTAAAATCCTGGCACTCAACGCCCGGCATGGCATATGTGGTAGACCAAGCAAGCGTTATGTACATAAACCTAGATCATGGCGGGCTTCTTCCTCTCTTCGTCCTTTAGATCCTTCTCTCGTCCGGGGCTGTGGTGTACTCAACATCTAGCCCGACAACCCACTCATCATCTAAGTTTACGAACATGCGTCGAAGCGAAAGGCATCCTTTCACCGTCGCGGAAGAAGCGGGTGTAGATGACGTCGAACTCATCGCCGGTGATGGTTCTAACCTTGTACTCACCGCCCGATCATGGAGATTTGGGGCGCCATGGATTTGGGAGGAGGTTAGGATTAGTGGAACTGCCCTAATGTGAATGGGCGGGGCGACTAGGAGTGAATTGCCGTAGTATTGAAGGGCGTGCGAGGGCGAGTAGGAAGCGAACTGCTAGTGTGCGAATGGCGGGGTAGTGGCTTTCCATTCTCCCATGATCGTCCTCCGAGAGCCCTTGGATCTGAGATTGAGCGGTTGCATGGCGTGATTCTAGACCTATGGGTGAATATTCTATCCTGGAGGGTTATTCTGTAATTTTTCAGCAACTTAGCATGCAACCGTTTGATCTCAGATCCAAGGGCTTCCAGCAGCCCGTATCGT
Organism: Aegilops longissima; assembly: GCA_021605205.1. Taxonomy (NCBI): domain Eukaryota; kingdom Viridiplantae; phylum Streptophyta; class Magnoliopsida; order Poales; family Poaceae; genus Aegilops; species Aegilops longissima. The sequence goes on from JAHIAM010006856.1 coordinate 13,179, forward strand.
GGTCGCACCTACCACGACCGTCGCGTCGCTCTACGGTCGCGCCCTTGGAGATTTAACACGGTGCGTTAGGCTATCTGATGTTGGCATGTCATACATAGTCATCACTTAGTCGCTCATACTACAACAAGGTTTTGGCTATAAGGTTGGCTATAAGTGTATTTATTTTTTTACTTCTCTCTATATCTTTCTTCGTACTCCCTCCGTCCCATAATATAAGAGCGTTTTTGACACAAGTGTAGTGCCAAAAGCGTTCTTATATATGGGTTTCTGAAATACTAGTATTATTGCATTTGCCAAGGGTGACCTCTTCCATTGAAATGGTGTTGCTAAGTTTGCTTCATTTAATTAGCTATAGAATCAAAATTGTCTTTTCACCTAGGTACGCGCTTAGCACCATTTCTTCCTTGGGTCACCAAACTAGTCTCTCTCTTCTTGATTAACTTGCCACATCGGACTTTATGCCTATGTGGCAAGCTTACTTACCTGTAAGAACAAGTAAAAGTAAGTACAATAGTCGCTTTACATGGCATTTTGCATATGTGGAGAAAAGAGGCAAGGAAAAAGTGGAGAAGTGGGCTCTCATGCAGAGCCAACCTCTACTACATGGTGGAGCATTGGGAGAGGCACCTGTATGGAGGTGGTCGGGAATCAGGAGACTCACGTCGGTCGTGGCGCCCATGATTAAAATGATAATGGCAAGTCAAATCACGGGGCCCCACTGTCCGTGATAACTTCATTTGTCAAATCACACAGCCCTCGTTTGCAGCAGCCTACTCCCTTGTCTTCTTGCGTCTCTGTCGAACCGACTAGGTGGAACTGCCCGCCTACCGCGCGGAAAAGCCCAGCCCTCGACTTTTAAATACAACTACATCCGCTTAAGAATCCAATGATATACTTTTTGTGACATAGTAACTCATATTTAGTTAGTCAAATGGATGACCGGAACTACGTGCAGGCCCTATAAACCGAGGCGCCTAAAATAAAAAAAGCGAGGCGGAGAGGGTAGTTCAGCACGTATCTTTTAGATCAATATAGTCGGGATTCACCAAGGAGCAAAACCAAGTGGTAGGCTGCTCTGTCGTGTTGGCGTAACAACTCAAGCGGGGCGATCCGCACTGCGAAATGGCGACACCTTAACATGACCCCTTTGGCGACATGTGGCTCATCCACCGTCTTGTTCCCGTGCGATGCACCAAATTACAGTTTGGAGCAGCGGTTGGAATTGGAGCACCCGGTCGTGGCGCGCGATAGTAGAAAATGAGCAATGAGGGTCAAATCACAAAGCCCCACCTTTCCGCATTAATTTGGGCCAGACGAAGCAACCATCATTTCACTCTAGGCGCAAGAGCATAAAGAAAAGAAAACAATGATGCGTGTGGCAGCTACCTAGGGCACCCTAGGGTAGGGGTCTCCACTACAAATCCTTTTTTGAAAGCGCCTCCACTACAAATCGGCTTCTCCCTCGTCCTCTTGAAGAAAACCGATGATGAGTCGGCGGTAGGGTTTGTAGGAGTACTACGGCGTCGGGGCCATGTCGTAGTAAATGGGTTCAGTCGGCGCCTTAAATATGTGTGGGCGCTTGGTTTTACGTGAGCGAGGCAGCATTTTGGGTTCGGGGACGGTGGAGATATAATGCGTACAAAAATTGTGGGCGTGGGTTCGACGAAAGCAATGATGCATGGGCCTGCATTTTGATATACCGGGGCGCGTGAAATTTGCTACTCTACTCAAAACTAGTAAGGTACACATGTATTGAGCATGAGATTTGAAACCAAATTATGAATAAATACACACTATAGCATGTAAAGCTTTGAGTCATATATGCATGATGTAGATGTTCGTTTAGTTCTTATAGTTCATCTCATTCAAAATCAATTAGTTTTATAAAAATGTTAAGATTCATGGGGTTGTGCATTGTAAATCATAAAGTAAAAAACAAATAATGGCAATTCATTTAGAAAAAATAATAAATTATGATATAGAAGATTCTAGAACAAAGGATAAGTGCTTGTGTTTTGAGGTTTGTGCATTATGCTTAAGTTCAACCATGGAGTCTTCTAAATTGTACATGTGGTAGATCTGGTGGAATGTTGATGATATCCAGCGGCCGTGGTGCTCGGTTTGCCTATCTACTGCCTTTGTCGGGTTAGCTTCATCCAGCGACCATCTTTCAAAGTTATTGGCACACTATATAGTTCTTGTGCCATAGTTGCATGTTTTGGAAAAAAGCTACTAGTGGGTTGTACTATCTATTTAGGAATACAAGATGTATACATGGAAGTTGTAGGAAAGAGATGACATGGAGCATCTCAATTCCTATGGTAGGGTTGGAAAAGAGATGTCATTTGGTTCACATCATAGGAACTTTTCTATTGAATCTAGAGATGACATGTATCTCAATTCCTATGAGGAGGATTAGAAAAGAGATGTAATTTGGTTCATATCATAGGAACTTTTCTATTGAATATCGCTAATGTTTATTTTCCTTTGAAATTAAGGGAGTATAGGAATCCATTCATATGAACCAAGTGGCTCTAAAGCTATAGAAATGATATCATGTTTATTTCCTTTGAAATGTGGAGTATATGAATCTATTCCTATGAACCAATTGGCTCTAAAGGAAAAAATCCTATAAAATCATATCATATAGAGTTCCTATGATATTCCTCGACACTAAAGGATGCTTGAAATTGCTGCGGGTGATCGATGGTCTTTCTTTGTAGACTCCCCACCCATCTTTATAGTTACCTCTAGAAGATGAATGAAATGATATGTACATGGTATTCTACATGTGCAATTTGTTACCAAAGCTTCGGTAAAAGTTTGCGAGGTTGAATTTTCAATAAAGCTATATGCCTTGCATTTGAACGGAGGAGCATCTGACAGTTGCTAACACTCACGTGGAAGATTTGTGTGTAGGAGGAGTGGCTGTTACATTAAATGACATGGCAAAGCGGACCTTTATCGGATGCCGATCTAACGGTTCTTCTGGCGTTCATCGGGAAAAGGCTTGTGGCGAACATTTGTCGGATAATGATTTACGGACACATGCATTGCATTGATCGTGCCCCCTCTCTCTCACGCTACGCACCCTCACAGTCACGACTCTCCGAGTCCTCTCATGAGACTCGCGCGTTGCACCCACCGTCTATCTGCGGTGGGCGTCACGCACATATGTGCTCTTCACCCTACCCTCGAACTTCTAAAAACAAAAGGCAGTAGCACACTTTATTTTAGCTCACATCACACACTTATACTATTACTCTTGCGGCGAGCGTCCTTTGGGCATAGTATATTGTACTCTCACAAGAGAAGCGTGTGCGCATGCGCACTAGTTCCACTGTAACATCCCAAATTTTCAATTTGGAATGTTATACATTAGTCATCATGCATATCATATTTTCTCGCATTTTTCCAAAGCCACCGATCCTAGAAATTTCATCGCAACTCAAGGACCCTCAAGGACCCTCGGAAAGTTGGAAGTTTCATAATTTTCATATTTGGGATTTCTCAAATTTTGAAAATAGGATCATTGGATTATTTAAATTATCTTCATAAAGTTTTCCTATAAAAATATCTTGAGAGGAATAATATGACTTTCCCAAACAATTAGGAAAAATGAAGATATTATAAATAAACCAAATTTGGGTTTTGGAGATTTATTTTGCTTAGGCAAAAATGAGCATTTAAAATATTTTTGCATGTATTTTGTTTTTAAAGTTCATTTTGTTCGACTCATTTTAGGAGTCGGAGAAAATTTGTTTTAATTAATTTGGAGTTCATTTGATATTTATTTTATTTGTTTTGTTTTAAATTTTATTTAAAAAAAAAAGCGCCCCACAGGCCGAGGCCCGGCCGGCCGGCGCCAGCCGAGCCCGGCCCAGCCGCCCGGCCCATCTCCCCTCCTCCTCGCGTGACCCCGCTCGAGTCCCCGCCCGCCTTGACCCCGCCGCCGCGAGTCCTTGACCCGCCTCCCCTTGCCCCCTCCCAAGCCACCGGCGCGCCTCTCTCCCCCCCTCATAAATACTCCCCGGCCCCTCTCTCTCTCCCATCGCCCCTTGCCGCCGCCCCCAACCAGCCGGAGCCGCCCTCGCGCCAAGCCGCCGCCGCCCGTGGGCGCCGCCGCCCTCGCCGCCCAGCCGCCGCCCCCCTCGGCCGGACCCGGCCGCCCTCGCCTCCCGACCCGCCCGCTAGCGGAGCCCGGAGAGCCGCCGGCGATCGCGGGAGTAGCCGCCCGCCCGCGCCCGTTTGGGTTTATCCCGTGAACCGTCCGGTTTTTTAAAAAAAATATGTTGGTTTTTAAAAAAAAACCTAGATTGGTTTTATTTTTTGGTTTTCTTATTTAGCGGACGTTCACGAACCGTTCGTTTTCGATGAACAGCGTTCGTTAGATTCGTTCTGTTAACAAGCGTTAAGCTTTTTAACTCGTTCGTCGTTTTCTTTTTAATCGGAATTAATCCGTTATTTTTCTAATTTGATTTGGATCTGATTTTCAAAACTGTTTTATTTCTCGCTCGTTTATCGAATCGGGTGATTCAAGCGCTGGAGTTTAAATATGAAACCGCCGTTCGACTACCCTACTTTCACAGAGTTTTGCCACTGTGAAATTTTGACCTAATTCAGATTGCTAAGCAGAGGCGTTCTCTCTCGAGTTTCGACTTTGGAGTTTGTTTTGATTCGATTCTTTTGCAACAGGGTTCTTAAGTTGAACTCTCTGGTTAGATCTTTATTCGAGATTTCCTGTGCATTAGATGAGTACTTATTGTATGCTTGTTGTTTATCTGCGTTAGATCACCGGTCGCGCTTGTTACTTGAATCTCTAGGACTCGCGGATCATCGGCAAGGCAAGTAACACTGATCATACCCTTCTACTACCCAGTTTTATGCATTAGATCTATTCCTCAAACACTTGCATGATTAGGATCTAATTAAATTGTGGGTTTGGGAAGTAGATTGAGGTAGTACCTATTACTGTTTTACTTATGAAACCTTGGGAGTTACTTCTCGTTTGCTTGTTCATGCCATGCTATGCTAGTAGGCGTGGATTGGGTGAGTGAATATCCATGACAGATGTGAGATTGTTTAATTAATGGTTTATCTAAGGTGGCAACCTAACACACATCTGGGTGGATTGAGGCACTGGTTTCTATCGAGGACTTACTGTTTTCTTGGACCGCCACCCAGGCTCTAAGGGATCATAAGATTATTCAAGCTGGAAACTTCCGTGTGCAGCCACAAGCCAATTATGGGCTCTGGCGTAGTTGACTAAGTCGTCACGAACTCTTACGGGTAGGCTAGCTGATGTAGGGGATGTAGGTTGAGTGCGGTCTACCCACATGTAAGGTGCTAAGCGCTTACGAAGACTATGTCTCGGTCATCCGTTTCTCAAACACCATGTAGTCACGAGAATCAAGCGGAAGCGATCGAGTCTTGTGGGGAAAAGTCGCAAACCTCTGCGAGTGTAATAAACTAATCATGATTAGCCGTGTCCCGGTTATGGACAATTTGAGTATCCGGTGCTTGATTATCATGTGAATCTCAACATGTTACTTTTAAATAAAAGATATTGGGTTTTGATGAGTACTTTTAATTGGGATTGAGGATCTTGTCAACCATCTTCAATGTTTAACAACCACCATGATAGTTAAATAAAATTATTCCTTTGATGTAGGGAAAAATCAGCTTTATGCAAATGTAACCGTAGAGCCTTACCACCAGCCAAATATGCATGTAGTATAGGCTTATTCATTCATTGCTCTTTATGTGTTACATTGCGGCATATTCCATGTCTGACCCGTTTTGGGCTGCAACTTTTCACGTTGCGAGACTTTTAGAACGACAGTAAGGTGTTAGGTCGTGGTTCTATACTCGGTGATGCCGTTGGAGTTGATGGACTCGCTTATCTTCCAAGCCTTCGCTGTTATTATTAGATGGCCTTAAGCCATATTTTTATTCAGTTCCTTGTGGACATCGATGTAATAAGTGTGTGATTGCTACTCTGCTATAAATCCTTGAAATCTTGTGTGGTGTCGGCATTCTTGATCCGGGGATGACCTTGAGCACGAGGCGCTAGATCCATTTAGGTGCTGGTCGCTCTGAGAGAATGGTATCGAGCACCTGTTGTTGTGAGACACGACCACTAAGTTAAAGCCATAGATCACTCTCTCTTCCCATTTTCTAACTCCTCATCTTTTCTACTCTCTTTAGGATGGCGGACGCGAAGATCAAGTACACCCAACGGATGAAGGCACACCTTTTGGATTTCACTTGAAGGAAGTTACTAAGTACACGAACATTGGATTACCAAGCTTCACGGGACTTTCAACGCCACTCTGCTGAAAGAGGCTGGAAGATTCATGCTCACGTTCGGGAAGGACATTAGCCCCAATCACCAAGCCAATAGATAGTGTTTTGATTGCACCCACTTGGAGTGCAGGAAGGAGCATGGCAGCTCACATCACCATGGGGCGCATTGGAGAAGTTTATCAAGAAGATCTCAAGGACACCATCTACCAGATTTGCGGACGCCGAGATGACAAGCTGGGGCGTCGTCAACACCAAGAAGGATAGGTCCATTGCAGCATTCATCCGGAGTTAAATCAGCACATTCGGCGCCGGGAGAATCAAATGTGCAATGACATGTTGGAGTTCTGAGAAGGCGAAGGAAAGGATCATCGAATTGGAAGGAGAACTAAAGACTACGCAAGGACTACATGGGCGAGATCGTAGCTACGGCAAGACACAATAACGATCTTAAATGCGAGATCGAAGAACTCAAGAAGAAGTTGGCGCTCAGGAATGAAGACCAGTATGTCGAGCATCAAATCGACTACATCAACATTGACGACTCAGATTCGGATCCAAGTGAACCCGATTTTGAAGGCGAAGCTGGAGCGAGACATCATGGAGTCTTCCACGGTTCAAATTAGTAGAAGTCCCCACATATTAGTAGTATTCCTCCATGTAAACCTTTATAGTACCGCACTTTTGCGATAGTTAGATCGTTGTAAGCCCTTGTTTGATTGAATGAAGTGAATTTTGTGTGATTTGCTCATGTGCATTTGGGTAGTGATTTCCCCTTAGACCTCATTCTATTCTACTTTCTCTCCTTTTCTAAACCCTTGAGATGCCTCGAGGCGCGACCCGGATTCGTTTTCCTTGAGAGATCACCCAATTGATCCAGCAGCAGAATACCTGATTCAAACATTGGTGCGAACAACAACAACAACAACAACAACCCCGCCACCACCACCACTGCGGATCATCGACTCGTTTCCTTAGACTGAACCGCGGTGTATTCGATAACACCGAGCCAATTGTAGCGAGATGGTGGCTCCATAAGATAGGAAGGGCTGACCACTGCGGGATGCCGAGATGGTGAAAGAGTGAAGTTTGCAGCACATCAACTTGAAGGACCCGCGGCGGCATGGTGGGAGAATTTCACAACCACTTATCCGTGAACAACTTTGTCACATGGGACCAGTTTGACAAGCTTTCGCACAGCCCATGTTTCAGCAGGAGCCATGGCCATGAAGAAGCGTGAGTTTAGCAACTTCGCCAAGGAGGAAGGACTGTTGGCGATCGTGGATGACTTTAGCAAATTAGCACGTTATGCCCTAGATGGCGTTGCTACGGATGCTGACTAAGCAGGAGAAGTTTCTAGAAGGACTGAATGATGAGTTCACATGCCGTTGATGGTAGCAAGTTTCAATAACTACCGGAGTTAGTAGACCGAGCTCTCATGATTGAAGGAAAGCAGCGACAAATTGAGAACATAGCGGAAGTATGGACAAGGAAAGTATAACTCTGGGCCAGTGAAGCCTCGTTATACCCTAAATCAGAATTCAGTTTCAGCATACCCATGGAGGAGGTAATTCGCACAACCATAATGGCACCAAGAATGGGAGCAGGGAATGGAGGAAGCAGCAGACAGAACCGCACCAACCCGTCTACACCATCCAAGGTAGACTGAGTCACATTACTTGCTTTAAGTGCCATAAGGCTGGGCATTATGCAAATGACTATCGAGAAGGCAGAATGGAAATGGCAATGGAAGCTCGGAAAGAAGCCCAACCCTTTCAGCGGGGACAAGTGAACCACATTGATGTGGAGGAGGTTGAAGATCAGCCGATCGATGTCGGTAAGTTTTTGGTTAAGTCTTTTCTGCGGTTGTTCTTTTTGATCTTGGTGCATCGCATTCATACATATCAAGGGATTTGTGGATAAGTACAAGTTACCAACCCAAGCCCTTAGGTCACCCATGCTAGTAACCTCACCGGGGCGAGTACATGGCTAGTAAATGGTGTGATCATTGCCACTAAGGATTGGACACTATGTTTTCCCCTCGGACCTAATAGTTACGGAATCCCAAGGATTGGATGTGATATTAGGAATGGATTGGTTATCAAAGTATGGAGGAAACATAGATTGTACCACAAGGTCAATTTGCTCACCACACGGAAGGAAGAAGGATTAAGTATGTATCACGGCACGAGCGAGGAGAGCACAAGTTAATTGCTTAGCAGGGTGAGTGCGGGAAGAAGTACCGATGGTGAAGGATTATCTGATGTATTTCGGAAGAGTTGCGGGAATGCCGCGGATAGAGACATTGAGTTTTGATCGAGCTGTTGCGAGGGCAGGCCCGATATCGAAGCGACCGTCTGAGGATGCCCATAAAGTTTGGCAGAAATTAAAAGCAGATTAAGGAACTATTGGATAAAGGTTTTATTAGCCCAAGTTCTTCACCTTGGGGATCACCCGTTTTGTTGGTGGAGAAGAAGGATGGATCGTTGAGAATGGTTGTTGATTATCGTGGATTGAATGAAGTAACAATCAAGAACAAGTACCCACTACCAATGATAAATGATCTGTTTGATAAACTTGCAAGGAGCCAAAGTGTTTTCTAAGATCGACTTGCGATCGGTACCATCGATTGAAGATTAGAGAGCAAGACATACCCAAGACAGCATTTACCACGAGATATGGACTGTATGAGTATACCGTTATGTCATTTGGATGACTAACGCACCAGCCTATTTCATGAACACGATGAACAAAGTGTTTATGGAGTTTTTGGACAAGTTAAATCGTGGTGTTCATTGATGACATTTTGATTTTCTCGAAGAATGAAGAGGAACACAAGGAACATTTGAGATTGGTTTTGGGGCGGGGAACACCGGTTGTATGCCAAGTTCAGCAAATGTGAATTTTGGTTAAAGGAAGTTGGATTTCTCGGACATGTTATATCCGGAGAAGGAATAGCGATTGACCCCACAAAGGTTGAGACCGTAACCAAATGGGAAGCACCAGCGACAGTTGGAGAGATTGAGTTTCCTTGGACTCGCGAGGATACTACGAAGATTCATTGAGAATTTCTCAAGGATTGCAAAGCCTATGACTGAATTGTTGAAGAAGGAAAACAAATTCATATGGGTGAGGACTGTGAGGCAAGTTTTCAGGAGTTGAAGAAAAGATTGGTTACCTCACGGTTTGATATTGCGGATCAAACTAAGGATTATGAGGTGTATTGCGGCGCTTCACGTCGAGGACTTGGGCAGTGCTTATGCAGGAAGGAAGAGTTGTTTCGTATGCTTCCGACAACTTAAGCCCCATGAGTTGAATTATGCCACTCATGATTTGGAGTTAGCAGCCGTTGTGCATGCCTTGAAGACATGGAGACATTTTCTCATTGGAAATCATTGTGAAGTATATCGGATCACAAGAGTTTGAAGTACATCTTCACCCGAAGAATTGAATCTCATACAAAGGAGATGGTTAGAGCTAATCAAGGATTATGATATGAGATTGCATTATCACCCGGAAAGGCTAATGTCGTAGCAGGCGCATTGAGCCGTAAAAACCACGTCGATACCCTAATGATGGGAGAAATACCCAATGAGTTAGCGAGGACCTTGAGAGCTATGTTTGGAAATAGTTCGAGAGGCTATGTAGCAGCATTGGAGATTCGATCGACGATGATGGAAAATCAGAGAAGCCCAAAAGGCAGATAAGGAAGTTGCCTCTATAAAGGAGAAAATGAGCAAAGGAAAAGCTAAAGGATTTCGTGAGGATGAGCACGATACCCTATGGTTTGAAGACCGTGTTTATGTGCCCAATGACCCGAGAGATTAGGAAGTTGATTTTACAAAAGCCCATGATTCACCCTATTCGATTCACCGAAATACCAAGATGTATTTGGATTTGAAGAATATTTTACGGTGGACGGAATGAAGAAGGATATTGCGGAGTATGTAGCAGTTTGCGGCGTATGTCGAGAAAGTAAAGCGGAACATCGAAGCCAGCAGGAGTTATTACAACCATTGCGATACCGAATGGAAGTGGGATAAACTAGGCATGGATTTCATCACAGGTTTGCCAAAGACCGTTCAGGATATGACTCGATTTGGGTCATAGTCGACCGTTTGACCAAGGTAGCCCATTTCATTCGATCAAGACTACCTATAGCAGTGCTAAGTTGGCAAAAATATACATGACCAGAATTGTGTGTTTACGGAATTCCAAGGAGCATTGTATCGAGACGGAGGAACCCGGTTTACTTGAAATTTTGGAACCGGTTACGCGAAACATTGGGAACCCGATTGGAATTCAGCTGACTTTCCACCCGAGACCGATGGACAGACCGAGAGAGTCAATCAGATTTTGGAGGACATCTTTGAGAGCTTGTGCACTAGATTATGGATCTAGTTGGGATGACAATTTGCCGTATGCAGAATTTTCCTACAATAACGATTACCAAACCAGTTTAAAGATGGCACCTTCGAGGCCTTGTATGGAAGAAGGTGCAGGACCCGTTGTCATGGGGGAATGGCGGAGATCGTCGGTTGTTTGGACCAGATTTGATTAAGAGTCGAGCAGAAGGTTAAGTTGATTGAGACAGGCTCAAGGTAGCCCAGTCGAGACGGAAGAGCTATGCGATTCAAAGCGCCAGCGATTGAGTATGAAGTTGGAGCAGTATATCTCGAGTATCCCGCTTGAGGTGAAGCGTTTTGGAGTTAAAGGAAAATTAGCACCCGTTTTGTTGGACCATATAAGATTTTGCAGCGCATGGGAGAGTTGCGTATAAGTTGGAATTGCGGAAGGACTGTCGGGAGTTCATGATGTATTCCATGTTTCTCGATTGAAGAAATGTCACCCGAGATAGCGGAGGTACCGTTAAGAACACGAGTGCCTTGGAAGCAATTCAGTTGAAGGATGACTTGACATATGAGGAAAAACGGTTAAGATTCTCGATTATGCCGTGAGTTACCCGCAGCAAGGTTATCAAGTTTTGCAAAGTTCGATTGGAGCCACCACCTTGAGGATGAAGCCACACAGGAAAGAGAGGAAGTTTTGTAGGACCACCCTCACCTATTTTCTAGCCAACCCGAATCTCGGTGAGATTCATCTTAAGAGGTAGGTTTGTAACATCCCAAATTTTCAATTTGGAATGTTATACATTAGGTCATCATGCATATCATATTTTCTGCATTTTCCGATCCTAGAAATTTCACGCAACTCAAGGACCCTCGGAGAAAGTTGGAAGTTTCATAATTTTCATATTTGGGATCTCTCAAATTTTGAAAATAGGATCATTGGATTATTTAAATTATCTTCATAAAGTTTTCCTATAAAAATATCTTGAGAGGAATAATATGACTTTCCCAAACAATTAGGAAAAATGAAGATATTATAAATAAACCAAATTTGGGTTTTGGAGATTTATTTTGCTTAGGCAAAATGAGCATTTAAAAATATTTTTGCATGTATTTTGTTTTAAAGTTCATTTTGTTAGACTCATTTTAGGAGTCGGAGAAAATTTGTTTTAATTAATTTGGAGTTCATTTGATATTTATTTTATTTGTTTTGTTTTAAATTTATTTTAAAAAAAAAAAGCGCCCCCCCCCCTGGACCGAGGCCCGGCCGGCCAGCGCCAGCCGAGCCCGGCCCGGCCGCCGCCCGGCCCATCTCCCCCCTCCTCACTCATGTGACCCCGCTCGAGTCCCGCCGCCCGCCGCCCCCCCCCCCGCCGAGTCCTTGAGCCCGCCTCCCCTTGGCCCCCTCCCAAGCCACCGGCGCCGCCTCTCTCCCCCCCTCTTAAATACCCCCGGCCCCCTCTCTCTCCCATCGCCCCTTGCCGCCCCCAACCCTTGGAGCCGCCCTCGCCCCAAGCCGCCGCCGCCCGTGGGCCCGCCGCCCTCCCGCCAGCGCGCCCCCCCTCGGCCGGACCCGCCGCCCCTCGCCTCCCGACCCGCCGCTAGCCGGAGCCCGGAGAGCCGCCGGCGATCGCGGAGTGCCGCCCGCCCGCGCCCGTTTGGTTTATCCCGTGAACCGTCCGGTTTTTAAAAAAATATATGTTGGTTTTTAAAAAAACCTAGATTGGTTTTATTTTTTTGGTTTTCTTATTTAATGGGCGTTCACGAACCGTTCGTTTCGATGAACAGCGTTCGTTAGATTAGTTCTGTTAATGAGCGTTAAGCTTTTTAACTCGTTCGTCGTTTTCTTTTTAATCGGAATTAATCCGTTATTTTCTAATTTGATTTGAGATCTGATTTTCAAAACTGTTTTATTTCTCGCTCGTTTATCGAATCAGGTGATTCAAGCGCTGGAGTTTAAATATGAAACCGCCGTTCGACTACCCTACTTTCACAGAGTTTTGCCACTGTGAAATTTTGACCTAATTTCAGATTGCTAAAGAGGCGTTCTCTCTCGAGTTTCGACTTTCGGAGTTTGTTTTGATTCGATTCTTTTGCAACCAGGGTTCTTAAGTTGAACTCTCTGGTTAGATCTTTTATTCGAGATTTCCTGTGCATTAGATGAATACTTATTGTATGCTTGTTGTTTGTCTGCGTTAGATCACCGGTCGCCGCTTGTTACTTGAATCTCTAGGACTCGCGGATCATCGGCAAGGCAAGTAACACTGATCATACCCTTCTACTACCCAGTTTTATGCATTAGATCTATTCCTCAAACACTTGCATGATTAGGATCTAATTAAATTGTGGGTTTGGGAAGTAGATTGAGTAGTACCTATTACTGTTTTACTTATGAAACCTTGGGAGTTACTTCTCGTTTGCTTGTTCATGCCATGCTATGCTAGTAGGCGTGGATTGGGTGAGTGAATATCCATGACAGATGTGAGATTGTTTAATTAATGGTTTATCTAAGGTGGCAACCTAACACACATCTGGGTGGATTGAGGCACTGGTTTCTATCGAGGACTTACTGTTTTTCTTGGACCGCCACCCGGGCTCTAAGGGATCATAAGATTATTCAAGCTGGAAACTTCCGTGTGCAGCCACAAGCCAATTATGGGCTCTGGCGTAGTTGACTAAGTCGTCACGAACTCTTACGGGTAGGCTAGCTGATGTAGGGGATGTAGGTTGAGTACGGTCTACCCACATGTAAGGTGCTAAGCGCTTACGAAGACTATGTCTCGGTCATCCGTTTCTCAAACACCATGTAGTCACGAGAATCAAGCGGAGGCGATCGAGTCTTAATGGGGAAAAGTCATAAACCTCTGCGAGTGTAATAAACTAATCATGATTAGCCGTGTCCCGGTTATGGACAATTTGAGTATCCGGTACTTGATTATCATGTGAATCTCAACATGTTACTTTTAAATAAAAGATATTGGGTTTTGATGAGTACTTTTAATTGGGATTGAGGATCTTGTCAACCATCTTCAATGTTTAACAACCACCATGATAGTTAAATAAAATTATTCCTTTGATGTAGGGAAAAATCAGCTTTATGCAAATGTAACCGTAGAGCCTTACCACCAGCCAAATATGCATGTAGTATAGGCTTATTCATTCATTGCTCTTTATGTGTTACATTGCGGCATATTCCATGTCTTGACCCGTTTTCGGGCTGCAACTTTTCACGTTGCAGACTTTTGAACTGACGAGTAAGGTGTTAGGTCGTGGTTCTATACTCGATGATGCCGTTGGAGTTGATGGACTCGCTTATCTTCCAAGCCTTCGCTGTTATTATTAGATGGCCTTAAGCCATATTTTTATTCAGTTCCTTGTGGACATCGATGTAATAAGTGTGTGATTGCTACTCTGCTATAAATCCTTGAAATCTTGTGTGGTGTCGGCATTCTTGATCCGAGGATGATCCCGGGGATGACTTATACTATTATTAGAAGTAAAGCTAGCTAGATCCATTGTAGCATGAATCTAGGACTTGGTTCAGGAATGACGAAAACAACTGCATCCTAGTCAGAATGCACTTTCTACTAGTTCATCCATGGACCGAGGACTAGGCTGACACGGCAACCTGCACGGTTTTGGACGGTCTTGCGGACAAGAGGCATTGTGATCTTCTTATTTACGCAAATAGAGGTGCTTAAATTTAGTGGAATGCACAAGCATTTCAGCTGGTCGATACCTTTGCATGGTTCGATTCAGCATTCGGTGAGACCACAATTATAATTAGTTATTACGGAATGAGAGAACCTAACCCTGAATGGTGGCAACAAGAAAAAACGAGTGAACTCCGGAAATTTAAGCTGCTTGAGAGGCCTTTGCTCGGAAGAAGCATTGCTTGTTTTTCCTGATTTGTAAACCTTCTCACAACTTTGTCTTTTCTTTGTGAACTAGTATATGTTTGTTATGTTCTATGAATCATTGAGATGTATAAAATTGCTTAACTTATGCTTTTCAAGTTTTTTATGAAGGCGAGTTTAATGTGAGTGTTCCACATGGTATTTGGACTAAGCGTGTGAGCGTTTGGAATTTATTACATTGTGGCCTCAATTAATTGCATGAACCCTTTGTAACAAGATACATAGTTGCTTATATGTCATCTGACAGATTGTTGATTGTTAGCTGGTCGATAGCCTAGTGTTGAAGCGAGCTGAGCCAATGTGTCGTGTTTTGCTGGCTGCTTACAAGTGGGGTAGCACCAACAGTGTTTACAAGTACTTATGTATCGTCGATTGCACGGTTCTCGGCGAGTGCTCTATTTCATCAAAATACACTTTGCTCGTATGATAAACCGTGACAACATATGTCTTACCATGCCATATTCATGAAAAAACTAGTGAGGGCGCATCTGTTTGACAACAATTACGATGGTTCTCACATGATTCATGGGCACACAAAAGTAGCGATGGTTCCCATAGGCAGTTCAAGCAGTTACTAGCCCGGAGGGTCGATAACATGCAAGGTTGGATAATCAGACACAATCAAACTACTATTAAACACTAGCTGGGGCAACTATTTCATGCCTCGATCTAATTTGGGCTGGACACAAGGCGGGCCTTGCCATGAACATGATCGAGGGCGTCCGCGGCAGCTCAATCCTGTGAACCTTTCATGAAGACAACCTTGTGGCCTTGCCTTTGATAAACTTGTTTGTGGAGGCATGCCCGTCATCTTCCGTGTAAGCTTGACAAGAATAGTATTCCTCACAAGCGAAGGGTAGCTTTGAACTTCTTGTGCTTGATACACCTGGACAACACGCTGACAAGCGGTGAGGCTGGAATACAACTCTTCATTGGTATAACCGCAAATGGCTTCCAGGATCCAACAGCCTAAGAACTCTGTTTTCCCAGTGCGTATATTCAGGTCGTCCGCCTCATAGCGAGTGACATGTACAACCACATAATCCTTGTCTGCATTAGGGCTCTAATTGAAACAGAAACAAATTCCGAATTACTTTTCAGTATAAGAAAAACAAGTTATTTAAACCACTATGTATAGCATGGCATCGAAGCTAATACAATTTTGCATTGTTAATCACCACATACTTCCTTTTCTAAAAAAAATCACCACATACTTAGATGAAAAACCACAATCGAGATCGGCAAAGAAGGAAATCACCTTGGGCAGCTCGGTGAGGGGGGACACATCCTCGAAGGGGAAAGTTGCTCTGCGGTGCCACGAGGCTGTAACCTCAAGCAGGTGTTGACCATCTCGATGAGTGGCCGTGGCGTATCGTAGTCGGCTTGGTGGTTGCCTCCATCTTCTTGGAGCTCTCTGTCTCGTGGGGATCAGCCTCCGCGTCTGCTCCAATATTGGCAGATCTTTGCTGGTTCTCCTTGGTCCATCATGAGGCCCAGCGAATACTAGGAGACCCTTTGAAGGAAAACACAATCGCAATGACAATGAAACAACAAAAGAGTGAGGATCGATTCTTGCTTTGCAAAAGTTCTTTTTTCTCTAAGCGAAAATATACCAACATCACGGATCCGCTTACCTTCCCTTTGTTGGGAGAGAAAACGATGGCGGATCTGAGTGTTGCCTTTCTTGAAGGCGGTGAGGAGAAGGGATTCAGCGAAGAGTGAAATGATGGTTGCTTTGTCCGTCAAACTTAGGCTGTGGGGAGGTGGGGTTTTGTGATCTTTGCTCGTTCTTGCTGCGCTTCTGACGGGGTGACTCTCCACCTGCATCTGCCTTCTAATTTGGTGGATGGCATTTGGGCCCATGTTGCATGGCCCGCATGTCGGTGAACAAAAGTATAACGACATTCGATGGGGAGCGTTTCAATGACCTAGGAGGAGCAGAAGCGGTAGAGTGTCTCCACTCTACTAGTAGTAATTGTTTTTACAGGTAGGCTGTAGAGTGTCTCCACTATACTAGTAGTAATTGTTTCTCTGGGCCCAAGAAAAACTGCCCATCCACACTAGTAAATAGTAAAATCAATTCAAAAGCCCATATATTTACTGAATGAGGCGCTACCCACCAAGCACACCCCCAAAAAAACACAGGTGCTCTTCTTCCTCCTCGCTCCCATCCACATCCGTCAGCTCGCTCCTCGTACCCCAAATTCCCCACCTCACTCCTCTGAAAACCCAGCTCCCTTCCTCCTCACTCCTCTGAAAACCCCTAGCTCCCTTCTTCTTGATCGCTTTTCTAACTAGGCTCGTCATTCGTTACTCGGCTCAAATCTGTGGCGCGACACGGCGCCCTCGAGGAAAATGGGTCGGGTGACCCAGCGCCAAGAAGATGAGGCTCCTGCCGGTGGCGGCGCTGTTGTAGATCCGCACCCGGCAGCCTTTGCAGGAGAAGCGGCGACCCGCCCCACGGATCCGGGAACCGTAGAATCTCGGGTGGACCGCATCAGCGATCTCCGGACGCCGTCCTTGGGAGATCATCTCGCTTCTCCCCACCAAGGATTGCTGCCTTTTAAATCCTCTCAATTCGGTGGCGCCCTCTATGGCGCGCGTGCCTATAATCTCGATTGTCGTCGGCTATCTCTCTTCAATGATTTTGAAATCCCAAGAGCCATCATCTCCTCCCACAGGGCTCCGTTCAAAGCCTCTGCATCCCGTCATGCTACACGAGCAAGCATACCATGCCTGCACGGTGGGCCTTTGGCTAAATCCACAATTCACAGAACTACAGCTGCTTGAGTTCTACTATTCCCACAAATCACATACCACATACCGAGCGCCATGAACTTGTGCCCTCGGCACGATGTCCATCTCGTGGTTTTCGTCCTCTCTCCACACCGCCACCTTTGCGTAGTGCTACCTACCAGACAATCTGGTACTAAACCTTCAACTCCCATTTCTCAAGAAACTTTCACTTGTGCGGGTTCGTATATCGGAGGCCTCATTGCACAACATCATCCCTCCGAGTTGCCCTGTATTTGGAGTGCTTAGTGCTGTTTTCATAGTTAGAATCAGTTGTCTCCAAATAAAGTCGCCTAACCTTGTAAAATTGGAATTTCTTTTGACGGAAGGCAGCTCATCATCCAAGATGCCCCTTCACTTCAAAGGTTGATCCTTGATTCTAATTATTCAACGTTGCAAATAACCGTCCTCTCTGTGCCTAAGCTGGAGACCTTGGGTGTAATACATGATCTCGTGCTCATTTCAATATGGTGTTTGGCTCCACAGTTCTTGGTACTTTATATTATCATCTACACTTGTAACCATAAGCTTCATTTTAAATTTCTGCGCATAATTTATATATCATCTTGGAGTACACATTTTGTACTAATATTATGTTCTATGCTCAATGAAGAGTTTCTCCATGGATGGCCTATCAATGGTGTTAGATTACTGTCAAGATCTTATATATCCAAATGAATAGTTTTGATCTGAACAAGATTATTGGCTTGCTGCAATGCTTTCCATATGCGGAGAAGTTGTATATAAAGGTGATAATTTCACGCACATTGGAAGCCGCATATAGTGTACTAGAATTAACCGTTCAACTGTTGCTCTTTCGACACTCTTCTTTTAGACCTTAACTGTTTTCAATCTTCATGTCTATTTAGGCAGCAGGGCGGGGTAAGAAATTTATAACCAATCGGTGGATTAAGTAAGCATCGGGATTTTCTCACTTCTCATGAGATTCGATTGAAGACAATAACGCTAGAGCGATATGTAGCCAACCGTGCAAACACAAGATTTGTCACATTCTTCCTGCTGAATCGAGGTTACTATTGTCCATCGGGCTTAAGTTTATCAGCAGCATGGTTGTGACGGATGGGTATGTTGAAGAGCAAAAAAGGAGTTTTAGGTGGGCAAAAGAGCTTACGAGCGTGGCGGGCTTCTATTTACAACATATTGTGGTCATAATCCGATAAATTTTACGACCTAGGATGTTCATTCTATGGACTGACCAATCCATTTATTTGTGTTGCGAAAGCAGTCTTTGGAGTTAGATGTTGTTGCCCTTTTCAATCTGGTTTTTGTAAAACGATGAACAATTAACCCTCGTGCTTTTGTACAATTAGTAAGATGGAGTTAGATGTTCCTGCCCTTTTCAACTCATTTGTGATTGTCATATTTTCTTTGAAACAAGGCAAATGGCTTGCCATTTGTTTAATTTAAGTGAAATATTGTACAAATCCCAACCAAGGAAATAACATCACTCTACTTGGCTGCTTGAGCTCCTTGTGCATTCTGAAGCCAAGTGATTAGCTCCACCAGCACCCACAAACTTATTTGAACTAGCACATCAAATGGGCTGTAAATTTTCATAGGAAAGGCTGCATGACCGTGACAGATTTGGATTACGACATTTGCGACCCGAGAAATAGCCTATCAAGGTGGTGTCGACTTACTAGCGATCAACAAACAATTCTGCCTACCGGCCGTTGGATTGACATCCAACATCATCATGTATCTTCTATCTCTGTCTTCTTCTTCCTCCGGTAGCCCAAACCAAACCACCCATCGGCTCCGCTTTGCTCCGTCTCCATGGTTGGCTGTGCCTCCGCCGCCCTACCGTACGTACCCTCCAATGTTGGCTAGTCGCTCCCTCTATTCCCCCACACGTCTTGTTATTCTCCGGAGACGTCAGCCCCAACACGCACCCGCGCCCGAACGAGTCAACCCTCATACTCCCCTCCGCCTGCGACTGGACCGGCGCATCTTCAACGGCTCCTGTTCGTTCTCTCCGAGGCCTTGACGTCCTCCTCCACCTTGCAACCTTGGTTCGCTCGCCGTGCGCGGTGCGCCGCCCTCTTGCATTGTCAACGTCGTCAACAACCCGGAGGAACAAGGAGATGATATGCGTGGAAGGATGACGGTAAGGACCCACCGGCGTCATGGCGGTACACAAGCAAGTGCCCCTATAGTACAAGCCCAAAATATGGTTCCTCCTAATGGTTGGACATCTGGGGCTCACGCCATTGTAAGCGTAGTCAATAAGCGAGAGAATTACACTCGGCGGTTGTCACGAGGGACCCGACAAGTCGCGCAGTTTTTTTTTGAGGAACAAGTAGTTCTTATTTATACTAGTTTGAGCGACGGATCAGGGTAACAACGGGGTTGTGCGGGGGCTGTGGCCCATCTAGCCAGGGTTTTATTTATGTTTACCACATCATGAGCCCAGTTGTGTTTTCTTCTTCTGAAAATGGCTAGCCAGTTCTATTTTTTAAAGAATTACCCAAACAAGGCCTACTTGCTTTATCGGCCTCTTTGGTGCAAATCTTTCAAGAGGAGGAGAGTTTCATTCGGTTTGCCCGAAATGGGCTGTACATTTTAAAACACATCAAACAGGAATTAGTTTCAATTTTTTCATTACAAGATCTTAAATTCCATTGATTTTTATGCATGGACAATTATTTGGATTTTATATTTATATAAATTATTTTTCAAAATAGTTTGAATGTGAATCGATATTTCGGATTAAAACAGTTGACCGCTTTTGAAATATGCAAAATTCCGTATACTTTTTAACCGTGGCCACAATATGGGGTGTAATGCTAACAAAAGAAGATGGGCTCCAAAAAATTCTTAAGAATTAGCAAATGGGATGTACATTATTAGAAATAATGGCAGATGGGTTGTATGTTGTTTTGCAGATTTGAGGCTGACTTGTGCGACTACTACGAGGTTGCGCATATGCTTTCATAAAAAAGGTTGGCCTTTGCATAGCATACATCAACTTAGTCAACACCACGAGGCGATGGCTGTTGGATGTCCATCCAGCGGTGTCGTCTTCTTCAATCTCTGCTCTTCATGCTCGGCCGCTCAAGCAAGCGCGTGAGACTGCCTATTCCCTCCTCCAGCGGACGGCTATCTTTGCCGCGCGAGCCTCATGCCCCACCGTACTCCCATCGCTGGCCTAGCCATCCCTCAACTCACCCACACATGCTGTTATTCTCCGGCGGCGGGCGAACGGTAAACCCTCGTACTCCTCCGTGTAGGAAACAAGCTGCAGTATTCCACGGCTCCGTGTCGTTTCCTTCCTAGGCCTGCGCCATCGTCCACATACAGGTGCTCTCGGCGGACCTGGTCAGCGTGGTCAATGAGCGACATCCACCGGAAGTGGGTATGCGTGGAGAGGCTGACATTGGGTCCTGACGCCGCAAGAAATGCCTCCTTATTACAGCGCAAAATAATGATTCCTCCACGACAGCTAGGACCCACAGGAAGGGCCTCTGTATTTCCGCAACGTTCCCGGCGGCAGTCGGACCCACCAGCTATATCTTCGCGCATGAGAAGTGCCTCCTTATTCGCCCAAAAAATGAATACCCCTGCTAGTGGGGCCCACCATATTGTTGGGCTGGCTTATGGGCCTACTAAGTTGGCGGGGACGGAGGGCTTTGTCAACTTAGTCAATACTCCAGTGACCGTATGATGTCCATCCAACGGCCATAGTGCTTCTTCAACCTCTGGTCTTCTTGCTCTAGTCGCCCAAAGCAGCGCCGGACGTGCCGCCTGCTCCTGCCTTCCATGGCCGGCTGTGCTACATGGAGGCCTCCGCCCCATATTACTCCCACCTTGGCCAGGCCATCCCTCCACTCACCCACCCCTGTTATTCTCTGACGGCAGCCTCACACATGGCCGAACGGTGAACACTCGTACTCCTCTCCGCATGGGCATCCACTGCCGCGTCTTGCCCGGCTCCGTGTTGTCCCCTTCCTAGGCCTCGCCATCGTCCACCGCCGTGGTGCTCTCAGCGCGGCGAGGTCAATGTGGTCAGCGACCGACTTCCATCGGAAGAGTACTATCGTCTGAGGTGACAGTGGGTCCACGGCAGCGCAAGGAAGTGCCTCCTTATTACAGCGGAAAATAATTATTCCTCCACGGCAGCGGAGGACCCACAGACGGGCCACAGTATTTTGCAAAAAATCGTTTCCCCGACCACGGGACCCACGGACGGGCCACCATATTCGCGAAAAAAGCGTTCCCCAGCTGTCGGCTCGGACCCACGAAGTGCCTCCTTATTACGCACAAAAAATTAATACTCCCGGCTAGCTGGGACCCAACAGTGAGAGGCTGACTTGTGGGCCTACTAAGTTGTGAGGGGACGAAGGGCTTTGTCAACTTAGTCAATATGAGCGATTCTAGCTCGGTGACCGTACAATGTCCATCCAACAGCCGTAGTGCTTCTTCAACCTCTGGTCTTCTTGCTCCGGCCGCCCAAAGCAGCGCCCGGTCGTGCGCATGCTCCTGCCTCTCGTGGCGGTGTGTCTGCTGCTGACCTCACCGCCCCTACTATTCCCACCGCTGGCCAGGCCTGCGGCGGCGGCAACCTCACACGCGGCCGAACGGTGAACCCTCGTACTCCTCTCGTGCGGGCTTCCTGCAGCGTCTTCCCGGCTCGCGTCATCCCTTCCTAGGCCTCGACGCCGTCCACCGCCATGGTGCTCTCCAGCGTGGCGTGGTCAGCGTGGTCAGGCGACTTCCATCGGAAGAGTATTATGCGTGGAGAGGTGACAGGTGGGTCCACAGCCACAGCCAGTTTTTTGTGATTTGCCAAGTAAAGTCGCTTTATCGGGGCTGTTGGGCTGCAAATCTTTCAAAACGAGGAGAGCTTTCATTGGCTGGCAGAAAATAGCCCATCGATAATGAGAAATGGGTTGTACATTTTAAAACACATCAAACCGGCAATTAGTTTCAAATATCTTTTTTTCATTTCAAGATTTTAAATTACATTAATTTTTATGCGTGGAGAATTTGTTGGATTTTATATTGATATACATTTATCTTTTAAATCAGTTTGAATGTGAGTCGAAATTTCGGGATTAAAAACAATTTGGACCGCACCGAAATATACAAAATTTCGTATAATTTTTTAACCGTGGCCACAATATGGGCTGTAATGCTAACAAAAAGAATAAGGGCTCCAAAAAAACCTTAAGAATTAGCAAATGGGTTGTAAATTATTAGAAATAATGGCAGATGGGCTGTATACTGTTTTCCACAGATTTGAGGCTTTCCTAAAAAAGGTTGGCCTTTAAGCACTTGATTGTTGGATGTCCATCCAACGGCCGTCGTCTTCTTCAATCTCTGCTCTTCTGCTCCAGCTGCTCAAACAAGCGCCGGTGGGACTGCTGCTCCCTCATTCCATGGCGGCTGTCTGCTGCCCTTGTGAGCCTCACCCAACCTTACTCCCATCGCTGGCCTAGCCATCCCTCTACTCACCCACACTGCTGTTATTCTCCGGCTGACGGCAGAACGATAAACACTCGTACAATCGTACTCCCTCGCGTGGAAACAAGCTGCGAGTCTTCCCTGCCTCCGTGTCGTCCCCTTCCTAGGCCTCGCCGCCGTCCACCGCCGTGGTGCTCTCGGCGCGGTGTGGTCAATGTGGTCAACGACCGACTTCCATCGAAGAGTAATGTGCGTGGAAGCTGTGACAGCTGGGTCCGGACGCAGCAAGAAGTGCCTCCTTATTACCGCATAAAATAATTATTCCTTCACGACAGCGGGGACCCACAGACGGGCCACCGTATTACATAAAAAAACATTTCCCCACGACTGCTTTGGGACCCACCAGCTACACCTTCGCACACAAGGAAGTGCGTTCGGGCAAAAAAACAAAGCGATTCGCCCCCCCTAACTGCTGGGACCCACCAGCTACATCTTATACGCAAGGAAGTGCGGCGGTCGGGACCCACCTGGTGAGCGTGCGTGGCGTTGTCATTCTGGTCGCGAATGTATGCGTACATATATCTTGGTGGATGTAGATGCGCTCCGTGCCGTAGTAAAGCGCGCGTAGCATGTACGTGCGTCGTGCTGGCCGAGGATGCAGAAAAGAAAATCTGACCGCGTATGTGTACATCTGGTGAGGGTCTCGGCGCCTACTCGCGCATATGTGCGGCCGGGGCTCGTGTACATGGCTGGGTCGGAATGAGAAACAGCGTCGTCGTCATTTTCATGGGAGGCAATGGAATGCGCCGTGTTCATGGGAGAGCAGCGGAATACGCCGTGTTCATCGGGAGCAGCGGGGCAGCGTGGGAGCCAACCAGCTGGGTCGGAGCAGAATGCGTGGTCATGTTCATTGATGTCTACTACACAACCTTCTTTTTGTATACATTGTTGGGCCTCCAAGTGCAGAGGTTTGTAGGACAGTAGCAAATTTCCCTCAAGTGGATGACCTAAGGTTTATCAATCCGTTAGGCGTGGGATGAAGATGGTCTCTCTCAAGCAACCTGCAACCAAATAACAAAGAGTCTCTTGTGTCCCCAACACACCCAATACAATGGTAAATTGTATAGGTGCACTAGTTCGGCGAAGAGATGGTGATACAAGTGCAATATGGATGGTAGATATAGGTTTTTATAATCTGAAAATATAAAAACAGCAAGGTAACTAATGGTAAAAGTGGCGTAAGCGGTATTGCAATGCGTTGAAACAAGGCCTATGGTTCATACTTCCACTAGTGCAAGTTCTCTCAACAATAATAACATAATTGGATCATATAACTATCCCTCAACATGCAACAAAGAGTCACTCCAAAGTCACTAATAGTGGAGAACAAGCGAAGAGATTATGGTAGAGTGAAACCACCTCAAAGTTATTC
This sequence comes from Aegilops longissima, assembly GCA_021605205.1. Classification (NCBI taxonomy): domain Eukaryota; kingdom Viridiplantae; phylum Streptophyta; class Magnoliopsida; order Poales; family Poaceae; genus Aegilops; species Aegilops longissima. Next base: position 37,397 of record JAHIAM010006856.1, read on the forward strand.
TTTCCAATCAATCTGTTGGGCTATTCCTATAAGTGTCACAAACAGCCCTAGAGTTTGTACTAGAATAACAACTTAAGACACAAATCAACCCAAAACCCTAATGTCACCTAGATACTCCAATGTCACCTCAAGTATCCGTGGGTATGATTATCGATATGCATCACACAATCTCAAATTCATCTATTCAACCAACACATAGAGCCTCAAAGGTGCCCCAAAGTTTCTACCGGAGAATCACGGCGGCGTGTGCCAACCCCTATGCATAGGTTCATGGGCGGAACCATAAGTTGATCACCAAAACATATATCAAGTGAATCACGTGATATCCCATTGTCACCAGAATCGCATGGCAAGACATACCTCAAGTGTTCTCAAATCTTTAAAGACTCAATCCGATAAGATTACTTCAAAGGAAAACTCAATCCATTACAAGAGAGTAAAGGGAGAAGAACATAAGATCCAACTATAATAGCAAAGCTCGCGATACATCAAGATCGTGCCAAATCAAGAACATGAGAGAGAGAGAGAGATCAAACACATAGCTCTTGGTACATACCCTCAGCCCGGTGAACTACTCCCTCCTCGTCATGGAAGCGCCGGGATGATGAAGATGGCCACGGTGAGGTTCCCCCCTCCGTGAGTGCGGAACAGGGTCCCGTTTGGTTTTGGGGCTCGAGAGGCTTGTGGCGGTGGAACTCCGATCTATTCTTTGTTTTGGAAGTTTTAGGATACGTGGGTATATATGGGTGAGCAATGCGTCGGTGGACCGAGGGGGCACGCGAGGCAGGGCGCCCTGGGGCGCCCTCCACCCTCGTGGGCACCTCCCTTTTTCTGGCGTGCACTCCAAGTTTTTCCGGTAGCTTTCCTTCCAAAAATAACTTCTCCAGTTGATTTCGTTCCGTTTCGACTCCGTTTGATATTCCTTTTCTTCAAAACACTGAAATAGGCAAAAAAACAGCAAATCTGGGTTGGGCCTCCGGTTAATAAGTTAGGCCCAAAAATAATATAAAAGTGGATAATAAAGCCCAATATTGTCTAAAACAGTAGATAATATAGCATGGAGCAATCAAAATTATAGATACGTTGGAGCGTATCAAGCATCTAAGCTTAATTCATGCTCGTCCTCGGTAGGTAAATGATAAAAGATAATTTTGATGTGGAATGCTACTTGGCATAATTTCAATATAATTCTTCTTACTTGTGATATGAATATTCAGATTCGAAGATTCAAGATAAAAGTTCATATTGACATAAAAATAATATTACTTCAAGCATACTAACTAAGCAATTATGTCCTCTCAAAATAACATGGCTAAAGAAAGTTCATCCCTACAAAATCATATAGTTTAGTCATGCTCCATTTTCATCACACAAGAATGCTCTCATCATGCACAACCCGATGACAAGCCAAGCAATTGTTTCATACTTTAGTAATCTCAAACTTTATAAACCTTCACGCAATACATGGCGTGAGCCATGGATATAGCACTATGGGTGGAATAGAATATGATGGCCAGGGGTTATGTGGAGAAGACAAAAAAGGAAGATCTCACATCAGCGAGGCTAATCAATGGGCTATGGAGATGCCCATCGATTGATGTTAATGCAAGGAGTAGGGATTGCCATGCAGCGGATGCACTAGAGCTATAAATGTATGAAAGCTCAACAAAAGAAACTAAGTGGGTGTGCATCCAACTTGCTTCCTCACGAAGACCTAGGGCACTTGAGGAGGCCCATCGTTGGAATATACAAGCCAAGTTCTATAATGAAAAGTTCCCACTTGTATATGAAAATGACAAAACAAGAGACTATCTATCATGAAGATTATGGTGCTACTTTGAAGCACAAGTGTGGCAAAGGATAATAGCATTGTCCCTTCTCTCTTCTTCTTTCATTTTTTTGGGCCTTCTCTTTATTTTCCTTTTTTTGGGCCTTCTCTTTTTTATGGCCTTTCTCTTTTTTTTACCTCACTTGGGACAATGCTCTAGAAAATGATGATCATCACACTTCTATTTATTTACAACTCAATGATTACAACTCGATAATAGAACAAAGTATGACTCTATATGAATGCCTCCAGCGGTCTACCGGGATATGCAATGATTCAAGAGTGACATGTATGAAAGAATTATGAATGGTGGCTTTGCCACAAATACTATGTCAACTACATGATCATGCTAAGTGTCAGGACCCCGATTCCAAGTCACATCGATCTAGCCGGTAACACCTCATATCACTTTGAGGCCTCACGCACAGTATTCCCACGGGTGTCGCCTTACCATGGGCCGGGACTGTTTGCGCCTTTTGGCTCACGTATATGATAGTGTCGCTAGCATCCACATGACGAAGAACCGGTCCGACATGGCTAGTCGTGAACCAAGCGGCACTAACCCATGGGGACAGGCATACATGAATCACATCGAGCATGTCGGTCGTGCGTGTGAATCGGGCTGTAGCCTTTGGGCTAACGAGGACTCAGGGAACCCGGGCTGTAGAGCTAAGCAGGACTCGGATGTTACAGCGTGACATTTCCCGAAGAACGAGACCACGAGAGCAAGTGAAACACATGCCAGCCAGTCAAGTGTCTGAGCGGTAGTCTTTGGGCTAGCAGGACTCCGGTGAACCGGGCTGTAGCGGACTATTATGGCTCAAGGAAGCACTAGACTACATTTCCCCATAAGAGGCTGCCAAGGATAAACAACTAGAATGTCGGATCCCACATACCAAGCATTTCAAACATACACACAATATGCCGATATGTGTAAATACAACATGGCATCACAACATAACTCTCGACTCAAGTATTTATTCATTAAGCTCCGAGGCGAGATATTACAAACATGGGTCTCATGACCCAACATTGAAACATACAAGCCAAAGCACAAGCGGAAGCTTAACATGTCGAAATCTGAGACATCTATAAATGAAAAAGGCTGAAGCGACTATCTACGAGATCTGCCGAGGCACAAGATCGTGGTGAGGTAACAAGCTAAGCGTCGAAGTCCACGGAACTACTAAGCGAGGCCGACATCTCTCGCAAAACATAAAATAAGCAAGCGTGAGTACAAATGTACTCAACAAGACTTACATCAGAACTAACTACATATGCATCATTATCAACAAAGGGGTGGTGGAGTTTGGTTGCAGCAAGCCAGCTTTGACTCGGTGGCTATCCTAAACTACATTGCAAGAAACTCTTTTGAGGTGGCGGACACGAGTCCACATATTCACCATATCAATACACCACTATGGATCCGCTCCGTCTCCCTACGAGCGCCATCCATAGCACTCGAGGCTTATCTTGCGCATTTTAGGTATCCACTTTCCTTGTCTATGAACTGTTATAGGCAGCCCGAAGTCCTTTACCGTGGACACGGCTATTGAATAGATGATGTTAACCTGCGGGGTGTACTTCTTCATCGTGTTTCCACCACTTAGCGTCGCACACAACATGTGATTGGCGGACTTCAGCGAAAACCGGCGTGGGTGTAGACCACGACCTACCTAAACACTCAAGTCTCTAGTCGGGTTTATCGCCTATTCAGGTTCCATCCGCAAGGAGTCCGACCGAGGTTTCCACATCGGCCCCGAGCGATGTATGCGGGGTTCGGGACACCAAGCAGGCGCCCGGCATGCCCGACCGCGTGCCTACCGCAACACAGCCCACCCCTACGGTCAGTGCTGCGTGCAGTGACATACTACAAACACGAAACTACTTGCAACTCACTGGACGGAGGACAAGGGTGATTAAGAAGTCGGCGGGATCATATTTGAGGGCCCAATGCATGGTAGTAGCTGAATCATGGATCACAAACACAGAACTCAGTTCACGAGGACAGCTTCAATGAGACAACCCACCATGTACTCCTACATGGCCTCTCACCTTCCTTTACCAAATCGTGATCACACACTTAGCTCACACAGTGGGACATGTTCACACACCTCGATTCATCCTCGATGAATCGGACTGACTCAACTCTAAGCGTAGCATGCTTGACAAACAAGCATGAATGAGTAGGCACAACAGAGGCTCAAACAACTCCTACTCATGCTAGTGGGTTTCATCTATTCTTGTGGAATGACAGGTCATGTAGAGGATAAAGGGTTCGGCTACATGACAAATATGAGATAAATCGTTGTTGTCCTAATGCAGTAAAAGAGAAGCGGAGGCGAGAGAGTGGGATTATGTCGGAATGAACAAGGGAATTTGCTTGCACAGCACTTACGAAGATGATATAACTCTTCATCGGTGTCATCGAACACATCGTCGGTACCGTTTTCTTGAGAGGGACAAGCACCGACAAACAAAGAAGAAGCACAATCAATGCAATGCACAATATGATGCATGATCATGACATGGCAATATGCTGTTGATTGGCCTAATGCAACTAGCAACAAGTTAAATGGGGTTGGTTTGAACACTAGGTTCAAATTCAACTCCATATGTGAGTTTAAATGCCATTTAATTGATTTGACCTGATCAGCAGGTATAAGTTGTTCTAACATGCATGAAAATGGTACAGATGGATAGATTGGATTTTTTGATCATTTTCATATATAAATTATTTAATTTGGAGTTCTGGCTGAATTTCTATGAATTTTAGAAGTTTAGATCATTTTACGAAATTTATAAATCATTTCTGATTTATTTTAATTCGAGAAAATATTCTTGCATCGACAATACGTCATCTTGGCGTCCTTTGGTCAACAGACCGTTCTGGTCAAACCTGACCCGTGGGTCCCGCATGTCGGTGTAGCAAGGCCTAAGCAGTGACCCGGTGGGACGGTCAGCGGTGGGCAAGTCAACCTGTCAACTGGAACCACAGTTAAATCTAATCCTAACCAAAGTTAAAACCTATGGCTAATTAGCGTGGCGGGGTCCTTTGTCGTTGGCTGTGGTAGGTAATTAGCGGGTGGATTAGGCCAAATCTAATCACGCCCGTCGGCGGTGTGGCGGCGACCCACAATGGCGGGAACTTCGCGGAGTTGGTCGAGGCGGCGTCTGAACATCGGATGGAGTGCGGCTTGCTCCTCACAGGCTCTGGTGCTCTTGCGCATCGAGGGGAGCCTGGGGAGGCAGAGGTGGCCGAGCTCACGGAAGCGAGCTCGAGGCGGCGGCCGGAACGCAGACAGTCTGTGAGGTGCTGCAGTGCCTGACAGGAGGCTGCGAGGCGTGAGTATTAGTATACAGGAGCCTTATGAGCTCGGTGGTATACAGGCGGGAGCTGCAGTTGCTAGGCGATGGCGACATGGCGGCGGTGAGTCTCGGTCTCGGCGGAAGCGAGGGCTCTGATGAGCTAATGGGCATGGGAGTAGGGGGATCGGTAGAGGAGCTCACCTTGAGTCTGAAGGTGGCCTCGGCGAGCTCGGGGAGAACCGGGAGGCCAGGCGGCGAGAGGATCTCCGGCGGCCGATGGGGAAAGCAGCGATGGGGCGGCGTTGTGGCGCGTTCAGGGCCTCGTGGGTCGTCGAGGTCGGGGGCGTCGGCGGAGCTAAGCATGGCGAGGTCGAGGCGGTGGCCGGCGAATGGCGTCGGTGGCGGCAGCTGCCTTCGAGCATGAGAGGAAAGAAGCGGAGGAGGAAAGAGCTTGGGAGAGAGTGATGGCGGTCGGGGAGGTTGCGTGTCGGCGTCCAGGCGTCGAGCATCGAGGAGAGCGGCAAGCGAGGAGGCTGGCGGTAGCGTGGCCAGTGTGGCGAGACACGCTCATCCTTACATCGAGGAGGAAGGCAGCAGGGAGGCTGTGGTGGTGGGCTGGGCCAGAACAGGAGCTGGGCCGGCTCTGCTGCAGGTGAGAAGCCCAGGTGAGTCCTTCTCTCTTTCTCTCTTATTAATTGTTTCTGTTTTCTATTTTGCTTTTCTGTTTTTGATTTAGTAATAATACTAAACCATTTTTAAAACTCCTAAGAAAATTTGTGGGCACTTTTAAAATGTTTACTAACAGCCCTCAAATGTTTTCAGAATTATTGAAGCATTTAAAATATTTATAGCCATTAAATGCTCCAATTCAAATACTTATGATTTAATCAAAAACCTGAAATGACCTAGGAAAATATGCACCAATTTTTGTCGAGAGGTTTTCACGGTTTCAAAAATTATGGACTTTTCACGAAGTCACTTTGGGTTTATTGGAGTGGATTTATTTGAGCCTATTTGAATTCATTTGGTGCTAGGGTTTGGTGGGTCCCATTTCAAGTTTACGAGAAGTTTAAACATGATGCAAGATGATGATGCAATGACAAGCGAGCCAAGGCTAGGGCTGTGACACTAAGCAATTATGACAATGATGAATGTGTCATGAAGAACTGTATGGTGGAAAGTTGCATGGCAATATATCTCGGAATGGCTATGGAAGTGCCATAATAGGTAGGTATGGTGGATGTTTTGAGGAAGATATAAGGAGGTTTATGTGTGAAAGGCGTATCATATCACGGGGTTTGGATGCCGTGAAGTTTGCACCAACTCTCAATGTGAGAAAGGAAATGCACGGTACCGAAGAGGCTAGCAATGATGGAAGGGTGAGAGTCGTATAATCCATGGACTCAACATTAGTCACAAAGAACTAACATACTTATTGCAAAAATCTACAAGCCATCAAAACCAAAGCACTACTGCGCATGCTCTGGGGATAGATTGGTAGGAAAAGACCATCGCTCGTCCCGACCGCCACTCATAAGGAAGACAATCAAAGAACACCTCATGTTTCAAATTTGTTACATAACGTTTACCATACGTGCATGCTACGGGACTTGCAAACTTCAACACAAGTATTTCTCAAATTCACAACTACTCAACTAGCACAACTTTGATATTATTACCTCCATATCTGAAAACAATTATCAAGCATCAAACTTTTCTTAGTATTCAACACACTCATAAAATTCTTACAAATCTTGTATGCTTAGCATATTAGGATTATTTAAGCAAATTACCATGCTATTTAAGACTCTCAAAATAATATAAGTGAAGCATGAGAGTGCATCTATTTCTTCAAAATAAAACCACCCTTGTGCTCTAAAAGGATATAAGTGAAGCACTAGAGCAAATGACAAACTACTCCGAAAGATATAAGTGAAGATCAATGAGTAGTCGGATAATTATGCAACTATGTGAAGACTCTCCCATTTAAGAAATTCAGATCTTGGTACTTTATTCAAACAGCAAGCAAAGCTAAAGAAAATAAAATGACGCTCCAAGCAAAACACATATCATGTGGTGAATAGAAATATAGCTCCAAGTAAAGTTACCGATGAACGTAGACGAAAGAGGGGATGCCTTCCGGGGCATCCCCAAGCTTAGGCTCTTGGTTATCCTTGAATATTACCTTGGGGTGCCTTGGGTATCCCCAAGCTTAGGCTCTTGTGCAAAACTTGAAAACTTCACAACACAAAACTTAACAGAAAACTCGTGAGCTCCGTTAGCGAAAGAAAACAAAACACCACTTCAAGGTACTGTAATGAACTCATTCTTTATTTATATTGGTTTTAAACCTACTGTATTCCAACTTCTCTATGATTTACAAACTATTTTACTAGCCATAGATTCATCAAAATAAGCAAACAACACACGAAAAACAGAATCTGTCAAAAACAGAACAATCTGTAGTAATCTGTAACTAACACAAACTTCTGGAACTCCAAAAATTCTAAAATAAATTGGTGGACCTGAGGAATTTTTCAGTAATCATCTGCAAAAAGAATCAACTAAATAGCACTCTCCAGTAAAATGTTTTAGCTAATCTCGTGAGTGCTAAAGTTTCTGTTTTTTACAGCATGATCATAAAGACTTCACCCAAGTCTTCCCAAAGGTTCTACTTGGCACAAACACTAATTAAAACATAAAACTACATCTAACCAGAAACTAGATGAATTATTTGTTCCTAAACAGAACCAAAAAGCAAGAAGCTAAAATAAAATTGGGTTGCCTCCCAACAAGCGCTAACGTTTAAAGCCCCTAGCTAGGCATGATGGTTTCAATGATGCTCACATAAGACATAAGAATTGAAACATAAAGCAAGCATCATGAAGAATATGACTAGCACATTTAAGTCTAACCCACTTCCTATGCATAGGGATTTTGTGAGCAAACAACTTATGGGAACAATAATCAACTAGCATAGGAAGGCAAAAAAGCATAACTTCAAAACTTTAAGCACATAGGGAGGAAACTTGATATTATTGCAATTCCTACAAGCATATGTTCCTCCCTCATAATAATTTTCAGTAGCATCATGAATGAATTCAACAATATAACCAGCACCTAAAGCATTCTTTTCATGATCTACTTGTATAGAAATTTTACTACTCTCCACATAAGCAAATTTCTTCTCATGAATAAAAGTGGAACAAACTCAACAAAATAACTATCATGTGATTGAAAATTAAGATCAGGATGACAAGTTTCATGGTTATCATTATTCTTTATAGCATCGTGTCATCACAATAATCATCATAGATAGGAGGCATGCTTTCATCATACTAAATTTGCTCATCAAAGCTTGGGGACACAAATATCATCTTCATCAAACATAGTTTCCCCAAGCTTGTGGCTTTGGATATCATTAGCATCATGGATATTCAAGGAATTCATACTAACAACATTGCAATCATGCTCATCATTCAAAGATTTAGTGCCAAACATTTTAATGCATTCTTCTTCTAACACTTTGGCACAATTTTCCTTTCCATCATACACACGAAAGATATTAAAAAGACGAAGCGTATGAGACAAACTCAATTCCATTTTTTTTGTAGTTTTCTTTTATAAACTAAACTAATGCTAAAACAAGAAACAAAAAGATTCGATTGCAAGATCTAAAGATATACCTTCAAGCACTCACCTACCCGACAGCGGCGAGAAAAGAACTTAGTTGACGGAGTGTGAGTGCGCTTACTAACCTCCCGACAGCGGCGCAGAAAAGAGCTTGATGTCTACTACACAACCTTCTTCTTGTAGGCGTTGGTGGGCCTCTAATCTTGAGAGGTTTGTATGACAGTAGTAAATTTCCCTCAAGTGGATGACCTAAGGTTTATCAATCCGTGGGAGGCGTAGGATGAAGATGGTCTCTCTCAAGCAACCCTGCAACCAAATAACAAAGGGTCTCTTGTGTCCCCAACACACCCAATACAATGGTAAATTGTATAGGTGCACTAGTTCAACGAAGAGATGGTGATACAAGTGCAATATGGATGGTAGATATAGGTTTTTGTAATCTGAAAATATAAAAACAGCAAGGTAACTAATGGTAAAAGTGAGCGTAAACGGTATTTCAATGTGTTGAAACAGGGCCTAGGGTTCATACTTTCACTAGTGCAAGTTCTCTCAACAATAATAACATAATTGGATCATATAACTATCCCTCAACATGCAACGAAGAGTCACTCCAAAGTCACTAATAGTGGAGAACAAGCGAAGAGATTATGGTAGATGCGAAACCACCTCAAAGTTATTCTTTCCAATCAATCCGTTGGGCTATTCCTATAAGTGTCACAAACAGCCTAGAGTTCATACTAGAATAACACCTTAAGACACAAATCAACCAAAACCCTAATGTCACCTAGATACTCCAATGTCACCTCAAGTATCGTGGGTATGATTATCGATATGCATCACACAATCTCAAATTCATCTATTCAACCAACACATAGAACCTCAAAGAGTGCCCCAAAGTTTCTCTAGGAGAATCACGGCGAAAGCGTGTGCCAACCCCTATGCATAGGTTCATGGGCGGAACCATAAGTTGATCACCAAAACATACATCAAGTGAATCACGTGATATCCCATTGTCACCACAGATCATACGGCAAGACATACATCAAGTGTTCTCAAATCTTTAAAGACTCAATCCGATAAGATTACTTCAAGGAAAACTCAATCCATTACAAGAGAGTAAAGGGGAGAAGAAACATAAGATCCAACTATAATAGCAAAGCTCGCGGTACATCAAGATTGTGCCAAATCAAGAACACGAGAGAGAGAGATTAAACACATAGCTCTTGGTACATACCCTCAGCCCGGTGAACTACTCCCTCCTCGTCATGGAGGCGCCGGGATGATGAAGATGGCCACGGTGAGGTTCCCCCCTCGGCGGTCTTGGAACAGGGTCCCGATTGGTTTGTGGTGGCTCTGAGAGGCTTGCGGCGGAACTCCCGATCTATTCTCTGTTTTGGAAGTTTTAGGATCGTAGGTATATATGGGTGAAAGAAATGCGTCGGTGGACGAAGGGGGAACGCGAGGCGGTAGCGCCCTCCACCCTCATGGGCACCTCCCTCCTTTCTGACATGCACTCCAAACTTTTCGGTAGCTTTCCTTCCAAAATAACTTCTCCGATTGATTTCGTTCCGTTTGACTTAGTTTGATATTCCTTTTCTTCAAAACATTGAAATAGGCAAAAACAACCAAATCTGGGCGGGCCTCCGGTTAATAAGTTAGTCCCAAAATAATACAAAGTGGATAATAAATCCCAATATTGTCTAAACTAGTAGATAATATAGCATGGAGCAATAAAAATTATAGATACGTTGGAGCGTATCATTCATCGAGGAGGGCTTGGGCGGAACAAGCGATGGAAGCGAGGCTGGCGTACCGCTGTAGCGGAGAAAGCGGACCTCTCGTTGGAGCAGGGTCACATTGATCGGGAGGTGCAGAGTACCATAAAAGCAGGAGAAATGGACCTCCCTGATCGAAGCAGGGGTCTGTTGTTTGGGAGGGTTGTGGCGTCCATAAAGCGGATGAAACAGACCTCCTCTGATCGAAGCGGGGTCTGTTCGCCGGGAGGGGTGTGGCGTACCGCAAAATGGGACTCCACGGGATACTGTTCATCTCCACTATCGACCTCCTCCACGGGCTCCTGTTCATCCAGCTTCCACCGCCCGCTACTCCAGCGGCTACTGTTCAACCACCCCTCCATCGTCTACTGTTCATCCAGCCCTCCACCACACCACGGGGTCCTGTTCATCAAAACAGCGCCACCGCTCCTTTATTCATCAACAACCCCCCCATAACACCTGTTCATCCCGGAGAGCAACATCGATCGGCTTGATTAGTAGCAATAGCGAAGAATCGCTCGATCGGGTTCGATTAACGACCATCGATCGATCCTCGGGTTCGATAGCGTAGCCTGCGGTCTGTCGCTCGGAGTTCGATTAGAGCCCAACACCTCGCTCGGGTTTAGTTAGAGAATAGCGCCTACTTTTACGCCGCGTACATATACGAGAAAGCAGCGCATCGCTCGGCCCCCGACCTCCCACCGTTACCGGGAACTCCCCGAAATTTTCCTCGCCCTCGCTTCTACCACGGTTTTTTCCGTCATGGACGACCCAAAGAATGCCATGTAGCTGCGTCTCCAGCCCGCCCAGGACGAAAAGCCCATTTTCTGTCATGATTTTTTGTCATAGAAGTAGGAGCCCACGACATCTATGATGATACCGGGTTTTGTCACAATTATCGTCATAGAAGTGTCATATGTATGACAGAAAAAAATTCGTTCGGCCCAAAATGTCACGGATGTGTCTTATTTTGTAGTGAAGACTATATGATTTTGTAGGGATAGCTTTCTTTAGAGTTGATATTTTGAAAGACATGACTGTTTGTTGGGATGCCTGAGTATTGATGTCTTTATGTCAAATTATAGACTATTGCTTTGAATCACTTATGTCTTAATATTCATGCCATGATTAGATATATGATCAAGTTTATGTTAGGTAGCATTCCACATCAAAAATTATCTTTTTTATCATTTACCTACTCGAGGACGAGCAGGAATTAAGCTTGGGGATGCTGATACGTCTCTGTCGTATATATAATTTTTGATTGTTTCATGCCAATATTATACAACTTTTATACACTTTTGGCAACTTTTTATATGATTTATTGGACTAACCTATTGATCCAGTGCCCAGTGCCAGTTCCTGTTTTTTGCATGTCTATTGTATCGTAGAATATCCATATCAAACAAAGTCCAAATGCAATAAAATTTTCACGGAGAATTATTTTCAAATATATGTGATTTTTGGGAGTTGGAATCACATAAGCGGAGGCCACTTTGGCGCACCACCCCTGAGCGGGAGGCGTGGTGGTGGGTTGTGCTCACCTCATCGTTGGTTGGAGCTCTACTTGGCATAAGGAAGCTTATATCCGGAAAAAATCGTGTTAAAATCTCAGCGCAATTAGATTCTGAATCTCAGGAATATAAGCAGTTTTCGGCCATATCACGGGAATGAAAGCGAAGAAACGAGAGAGGAGATCCAATCTCGGAGGGCTCCCACCCTGCGCGCCATGGAGACCAAGGAACAAGGGAACTCTCCTCCCATCTAGGGAGGCCAAGGAAGAAGAAGAAGGAGGGGCTCTCTCCCCTCGCTTCAGTGGCACGGAGTGCCGCCGAGGGAGCCTTGATCGGGGACGGCGTTCTACATCAACAATCTTGCTACCGTCAACACCAACTCTCTCCCCCTCTATGAAGCGGTGTAACACCTCTTCCCCCTGCTGTAATCTCTACTTAAACATGGTGCTCAACTCCATATATTATTTCCCAATGATCTATGGCTGTCCTATGATGTTTGAGTAGATCCGTTTTATCTGTGGGTTAATCGTGATCTTGGTTGCTGTGATTGTATATTTTATTTATGGTGTTGTCCTCGGTGCCCTCCATTCTCACATAAACATGAGGGGCCCGCTGTAGGGTGTTGCAATATGTTCATGGTTAAGCTTATGGTGGGTTGCGAGAATGTGAAGCTTAAACCGAGTAAGTGTGGTATGGCGTATGGGAGTAAAGAGGACTTGATACTTAATGCTATGGTTGGGTTTCACGACCTTAATGATCTTTAGTAGTTGCGAGTGCTTGCTAGAGTTCCAATCATAAGTGCATATGATCCAAATAGAGAAAGTATGTTAGCTCATGCCTATCCCTCATATAAAATTGCAAGAATGATTACCGGTACTTGTTATCGATTGCCTAGGGAAAAATGACTTTCTTGTTGACAAAAGCTCTCTACTAAAACTAACTTAGTTGTGTCTTTATCTAAACAGCCCCTATATTTTATTTACGTGCTCTTTATTATCTTGCGAACCTATCCTATCACACCTACAAAGTACTTCTAGTTTCATACTTGTTCTAGGTAAAGCGAACGTCAAGCGTGCGTAGAGTTGTATTGGTGGTCGATAGAACTTGAGGGAATATTTGTTCCCTTTAGCTCCTCATTGGGTTCGACACTCTTATTTATCGAAGAAGGCTACAAGCGATCCCTATACTTGTGGGTTGTCGGCGAACAGGATTAGGGCCCCAAGTAGGATTCCTCCTACTTGGCGCCCCCTAACTTACCCTCTCCCTCCACCTATATATATATGAGGCGGGGAGGCGCCTAGAAACGCACAACAACATCTGTTAACAATGTGCGAGCCTCCTCCATAGTTTCGCCTCCGGTCATATTCATGTAGTGCTTGGCGAAGCCTGCGTGAATCACTTCACAATCACCGTCGCCATGCCGTCATCTTGTGGAACTCTCCTCGACACTTTGTTGGATCAAGAGTTTGAGAGATGTCATCGAGTTTAACGTGTGCGAGAAATCGGAGGTGTAATGCGTTCGGTGCTTGACTGGTCGGAGCGATAAAGTTCGACTACATCAACCGCATTGTCAAGCGCTTTAAGCTTTCGGTCTCTGAGTGCGTGGACACACTCTCTCCCTCTCGTTGCTATGCATCTCCTAGATAGATCTTGCGTGAGCATAGGAAACTTTGAAATTGCATGCTATGTTTCCCAACAGCCATCAGCCCGTCATTGCCTCACGAGCTCTTGACAAGCTCGCCACCACCGATGCACCCGCCACCGACGAGTTCCACAGCGACATGGTGGTCATCGACGACCCGCTCCCTCCTATCGCCAGCGATGCCGATGCTGGCATGGCCATGGAGGTGATGGTCACTGGCCATAGCGGGGACTCCGTTGGGGCCGCCCAGGACGCCTTGCAAGCAGCCATGCAAGGCCTGGCCACTCTAGTTGCTGCCAACACCGATGGGGCGACACTGGAGGCGTTCCCTGTCACACTCCTTGACAGCGCCAACAAGATGGTGGCCATGAAGCGTCGTGTTGAGGCCAACCAGCACGAGATCGACCGCATCGCGGCACGCCCGGTGTTGGCGAAACCAGCCGAGCGGTGCCATTAACAGCGGCACGGCTATAGCCGACATCTTTGGGAGTCGGATGCTGGTCTATACCACCCGGTGGATAACACCGCGCTCCCGAGCAGCGGCGAAGAAGGCTGGAGAACACGGAGGCGACGAGCGGTGCAGCAGATTGCGGCGCCTCGGGGCTCCTCGGCGCTGCGAACACGCAGCAAGACACGTGCAACCGTGTTGTGGAAGCCAGCAAGCAAGCCGAAAACCATCCCCCCGCCGTGAGCATGGAGCGACCTCCAGGTCCCCAAGCGGTGGCGGCAGCAGCACTGCGGAACACAGATCCGGCTGCTAGCGCCGCCAGCACCCGCTGATGGTTGTCAACAGCGGCGAGTCCCTCAAGCGGAGGACAGCGCCCGGCGAGCAGTGTCGCCTCCCCTCGCGGGAGGCTGGCCTCTCAGGCTGGTAGACCATCCGACTCGTGGGCGGCTAGGCCACAATGAAGAGTCGGCTAGAATGATGCACGCCATCGGATCGGCGGTGGCTCGGTCCTGGCGATCGAGGAGAGGACCACGATCCACTCGGCCTGCCGGTCCCGCTTCCGTGTGAGCCCTTCCCAAAGAGTTCTCGCTCCCGAGACACTCCTAAGTACTGCAGCTCCGTGAAGCTTTGAGGACTGGCTGACCGACTATGCTCTGACGATCGGCATATGGCAGCAACAAAGCGCGTTGCCATGAATTATGTTACGCTCATGCTCCAGGCACGGCTCGGACATGGCTGAACAACCTCAAACCCTACAGCGTCGGCAGCTGGTTGGAGTCGCCCGATGTCTTCGTCCGCTTCACCAACACCCAAAGCGGCCCCAAGCCACGCCAGCTCTCCATGTGCGTTCGAGGCCGGCCAGAGTCCACCGCGACTACCTCACCTTGCTGGGCAGCTGTGCAACTCCTGTGAAGGGGTGCACAGTCAGGACATCGAGTACTTCCTTTGCCGGAGTGCAGAGAGGGCACTCAACTCAAGCACAAGCTCACGTGCGACGAGCCGACTATATTGGACAAGCTTGGTCTGGCGGACAAATGCGCCACCGCCGACTCCTCCATGAAGTCGAGTTTGGGTTGGCCGTCAGGAAGGTGCTCCCGCTGGTGGTGACTCAACCAGGCGCCAACCGAATGACAACAAGCGCCAAGGCCCAACAGCTAGCTACCAACAACCGGCAAGTGGCCACTGTCAAGGATCAGCAGCCGGCCGAGCAACCCGGCCCCAAGCACCAGAAGGGCGGCAAGGGTTCCTGGCTGCCTGCCTTCTCCTTCTAGCAAACCCTTGAGGCCCCGCGTAAGTTACACAGCGGCGCGAAGCCGTCTAACCACACCACCCAGCAGTGCAACTGGCTCGCCAGAATAGCCAAGGGTGAGGTTATGCCGCCTCCTCCAGCCAGCACGGCGGCTCCGCCTCCTCAGCAGTCGGCGCCCCGCCCAGTCAGCATGCTCCAAGATGAGTTCCCCGATGCCAACGCCACCTACGTCATCTTCACCAGTGAAGCCGACGACAAGCACAACCGGCGCCAGCAACACCGTGAGGTGAGCAGCTGTCGCCTCGGAGATCCCCAATTTATGCCTTTGATGCGAGAGGCCCATCGGTGAAGCCGTGAGGACCACCGGCCGTGATGCCCTTGCGGGTGCTTTTGCAATGGTGCTGGACAACACACTGCTCAGCGAGGGGGCGGGCTTGCCGCTTCTCCGGATCTGATGAGGCGGTAGCAGCATCAACATCCTCTACCGCGACACCATGGAAGCGGGCATCAAGGATAAGTAGCTCACCTTGACGAGACCGTCTTCCATGGCATCATCTCCGACTTTCCTGCTCCCCAATCGGCAAGATCAAGATTGATGTCTGTTGGCGACAAGACCCATTCCGCCTTGAGCCAATCTGGTTTGAGGTGGTTGACTTGGACAGCCTTGTTGGAAATATGCTCTAGAGGCAATAATAAATTAGTTATTATTATATTTCCTTGTTCATGATAATCGTTTATTATCCATGCTATAATTGTATTGATAGGAAACTCAGATACATGTGTGGGTACATAAACAACACCATGTCCCTAGTAAGCCTCTAGTTGACTAGCTCGTTGATCAATAGATGGTTACGGTTTCCGACCATGGACATTGGATGTCGTTGATAACGGGATCACATCATTAGGAGAATGATGTGATGGACAAGACAATCCTAAGCCTAGCACAAAGGTCGTAGTTAAGTATGCTAAAGCTTTTCTAATGTCAAGTATCATTTCCTTAAACCATGAGATTGTGCAACTCCGGATACCGTAGGAATGCTTTGGGTGTACCAAGCGTCCTAGCATGCTGGGTGGCTATAAAGGTGCACTCTGGTATCTCCGAAAGTGTGCATTGGGTTGGCACGAATCGAGGCTGGGATTTTCACTCCGTGTAAGCGGAGAGGTATCTCTGGGCCCACTCGGTAGGACATCATCATAATGTGCACAATGTGACCAAGGGGTTGATCACGGGATGATGTGTTACGGGCGAGTAAAGAGACTTGCGAAGCGAGATTGAACAAGGTATCGGGATACCGGCGATCAAATCTCGGGCAAGTAAAATACCGCTAGACAAAGGGAATTGTATACGGGATCGATTGAGTCCTTGACATCGTGGTTCATCCGATGAGATCATCGTGGAACATGTAGGAGCCAACATGGGTATCCAGATCCGCTGTTGGTTATTGACGGGAAACGTCTCGGTCATATGCATAGTTCCCGAACCGTGAGTCTACACATAAGGTTCGATGGCTAGGGTTATAAAGGAAGTTTTATGTGGTTGCGAATGTTGTTGAGTCCGGATGAGATCTTGGGCGTCACGAGGAGTTCGGGATGGTCAGAAGGTAAAGATTTATATATGGGAAGTCTGTTTTGGTCACCGGAAAAGTTTGGGTTTTTGGTAGCGTCTGGGACCACGGGAGGTCGGGGTCCAAGTGGGGCCACCAACCCGGGAGGGCTCGTGGGCCAAGTGTGGGAGGGACCAGCCCAGGTGGGCTGGTCGCCCCCACAAGGGCCCAAGCGCGGGGAAGAGTGGGAGGGCAAACCCTAGGGGCAGATGGGCCTAAGGCCCACCCAGCAGCGCCTCCCTCTCTCCCCTCAGCGCCACCAGGATGGCATCTGGGGCTGCCGCACCTGCTGGGAGGGAACCTAGAAATTATGTCCTCTCAAAATAACATGGCTAAAAAAGTTCATCCCTACAAAATCATATAGTTTAGTCATGCTCCATTTTCATCACACAGAATGCTCTCATCATGCACAACCCGATGACAAGCCAAGCAATTGTTTCATACTTTAGTAATCTCAAACTTTATAAACCTTCACGCAATACATGGCGTGAGCCATGGATATAGCACTATGGGTGGAATAGAATATGATGGCCAGGGGTTATGTGGAGAAGACAAAAAAGGAAGATCTCACATCAACGAGGCTAATCAATGGGCTATGGAGATGCCCATCGATTGATGTTAATGCAAGGAGTAGGGATTGCCATGCAGCGGATGCACTAGAGCTATAAATGTGTGAAAGCTCAACAAAAGAAACTAAGTGGGTGTGCATCCAACTTGCTTCCTCCACAAGACCTAGGGCACTTGAGGAGGCCCATCGTTGGGATATACAAGCCAAGTTCTATAATGAAAAGTTCCCACTTGTATATGAAAATGACAAAACAAGAGACTATCTATCATGAAGATTATGGTGCTACTTTGAAGCACAAGTGTGGCAAGGATAATAGCATTGTCCCTCTCTCTTCTTCTTTCATTTTTTGGGCCTTCTCTTTATTTTCCTTTTTTGGGCCTTCTCTTTTTATGGCCTTTCTCTTTTTTACCTCACTTGGGACAATGCTCTAGAAAATGATGATCATCACACTTCTATTTATTTACAACTCAATGATTACAACTTCGATAATAGAACAAAGTATGACTCTATATGAATGCCTCCAGCCGTCTACGGGATATGCAATGATTCAAAGGTATGTATGAAAGAATTATGAATGGTGGCTTTGCCACAAATACTATATCAACTACATGATCATGCTAAGTGTCGAGACCCGATTCCAAGTCACATCGATCTAGCGGTAACACCTCATTATCACTTTGAGGCCTCACATGCAGTATTCCACAGATTGTCGCCTTACCATGGGCGGTTGTTTCGCCTTTTGGCTCACGTATATGATAGTGTCGCTAGCATCCACATGGAAGAACGGTCCGACATGGCTAATCGTGAACCGGCGGCACTAACCCATGGGGACAGGCATACATGAATCACATCGAGCATGTCGGTTGGCTGCGTGTGAATCGGGGCTGTAACTTGGGCTAACGAGGACTCAGGGAACCCGGGCTAGCGAGCTAAGCGAGGACTCGGATGTTAGGCGTGACATTTCCCGAAGAACGAGACAGAGCAGTGAAACACATACGGCCAGGTCAAGTGTCTGACGGATAGTCTTTGGGCTAGCAGGACTCCGGTGAAGCCGGGCTGTAGCGGACTATTATGGCTCAAGGAAGCACTAGACTACATTTCCCATAAGAGGCTGCCAAGGATAAACAACTAGAATCGGATCCCACACATACCAAGCATTTCAAACATACACACAATATGCCGATATGTAAATACAACATGGCATCACAACATAACTCTCGACTCAAGTATTTATTCATTAAGCTCAGGGCGAGATATTACAAACATGGGTCTCATGACCCAACATTGAAACATACAAGCCCAAAGCACAAGCGGAAGCTTAACATGTGAAATCTGAGACATCTATAAATGAAAAAGGCTGAGAAGCGACTACCGAGATCTGCCGAGGCACAAGATAAATGGTGAGGTAACAAGCTAAGCGTCGAAGTCCACGGAACTACTAAGCGGACATCTCTGCAAAACATAAAATAAGCAAGCGTGAGTACAAATGTACTCAACAAGACTTATCAGAACTAACTACATATGCATCATTATCAACAAAGGGGTGGTGGAGTTTGGTGCGACAAGCCAGCTTTGACTGGTGGCTATCCTAAACTACATTGCAAGAAACTCTTTTGAGGTGGCGGACACGAGTCCACATATTCACCATATCAATACACCACTATGGATCCGCCCGTCTCCCTACGAAGCATCCGCACTCGAGCTTATCTTAGCATTTTAGTATCCACTTTCCTTGTCTATGAACTGTTATAGGCAACCCGAAGTCCTTTACGTGGACACGGCTATTGAATAGATGATGTTAACCCTGCGGGGTGTACTTCTTCATCGTGTTTCCACCACTTAGCGTACGCACACAACATGTGATTGGCGGAGACTTCAAACCGGCGTGGGTGTAGACCACGACCTACCTAAACACTCAAGTCTCTAGTCGGGTTTATACGCCTATTCAGGTTCCATCCGAAGAGTCGAGAGAGGTTTCCACATCGGCCCGAGCGATGTGTATGCGAGGTTCGGGACACCAAGCAGGCGCCCGGCATGCCCGACCCGTGCCTACCGCAGCACAGCCCACCCCTACGGTCATTGCTGCGTGCGGCCCGACATACTACAAACACGAAACTACTTGCAACTCTGGACGGAGGACAAGGGTGATTAAGAAGTCGGCGGGATCATATTTGAGGGCCCAATGCATGGTAGTAGCTGAATCATGGATCACAAACACAGAACTCAGTTCACGAGGACAGCTTCAATGAGACAACCCGAGACTAAGTGTACGTAATGGGGAGGAGCGGCGGGAACCACCCTAGATACTTGGTAGATAAGAAGGGGCAAGGTCGATAGAAGTATATTGGATATACATTATGTTAATGTGTACTTTACTAGTACTCCTAGTAGCACCGGGTATTAGATACGGTTGGTTGCTAAGTGTTAGTAACTCGAAATAAAAGGCTACGGAATATACGGAGACTAGCTAAAGGTGAGTGACGATATGTGTTGGAAGTGTTTCCAAGTTTGATGTGATCAAACATCCACGCTCCCTCTACCATCAAGATTAGTATTAAACCAGAATAATTGTCATTTGGTGTTTGCGTTGAGCATAGACATGATTGGATTATGTCTATCTGTCTGATTATTCATTTAAGGAGAATAATGGTTACTCTATTTATTTGAATAATACCTTCAATGGTCTTGCACCTAAAGGAATGGTTTATTGAATCTCGATCATAGTAATACACATTTTCATGCCAAAAGATATAAGACATTAATGATGGTACCACTTACTTGTGCCTTGCCATATAAGTCATATTGGTATAAAGCATGAAGAAGCTCCATGTTGATGGATCTTTGGACTCACTCGTTTTGAAAAGTTTGAGACATGCGAACCATGTCTATTGGTGTATATGCATGAAGAAACTCCATGCAAATCGATCGTTTGGACTCACTTGATTTTGAATCACTTGAGATATGCAAATCATACCACATGGGCAAAATGGTGAAAAGCCCGGTTTGATAAGATGGAACAAGATAGCAACTTGTTGGAAGTAACACTTTTGATGTGTGCGTCCAATGAGTCTTTGAGGCATCTGATGAATATCGTTATGTTCTTACTTCACGATGATTGAGTAGATGTTGAGTATATTTACTTGATGAAACACAAGTCTGAATTATTGAATGGTTCAAGTAATTTGAGTGAAGTTGAAGATCATCGTGACAAGAGGATAAAATGTCGTGATATGATCATAGAGATGAGTATCTGAGTTATGAGCTTTAGCATAATTAAGACAATGTGAAATTGTTTCACAATTAATACCGCCTAGAACACCATAGTGTGATGGTGTGTCGAACATCATAGTTGCACCCTATTGAATATGTGCGTACCATGATGTCTCTTGTCGAATTACCACTATCGTTCATGGGTTAGGCATTAGAGCGACCACACTCACTTTAATAGGGCACCACGAATTCGTTGAGGCGACACCATTTGAACTATGGTTTGGAGAAACCTAAGTTGTCGTTTTAAAGGTTTGGGGCTCGCGCTTATGTGAAAAGTTTGGTTAATAAGCTCGAACCCGCGGATAAATGCATCTTCATAGGACACCCAAAACAGTTGGGTATACCTCCATTCAAGATCCGGAAGCAAATAATTGTTTCTAGAAACAAGTCCTTTCTCGAGAAAAGTTTCCCTCGAAAGAATTGGGGGAGGATGGTGGAGACTTGATGAGGTTATTGAACCATCACTTCAACTAGTGTGGGAGCCGGGAAGTTGTTCTGGCCCTACACCAATTAATAGAAGCTTATGATAATGATCAAAGTTTGGATCAAGTCACTACCTACCTCGTGGGTGACAAGGATCGTACTACTTGGTGGTATAGTAATCCTTCTTGAAGGTCATGTTGCTAGACAACAATGAACCTCGAGCTATGGAGAAGCGATGGTGGGCCCATATTCGACAAATGGTTAGAAGCCATGAAATCGAGATAGGATCCATGTTCGGAACAAAGCATGGACTTTGGTGGACTTGCCGATAGGCAAGCCATTGAGATAAATGGATCTTTAAGAAGAAAACGGGGGTGATGTCACCGTCTATGAAGCTCGACTTGTGGCGAAGAGTTTTCACAAAGTTCAAGGAGTTGACTACGATGAGATTTTCTCATCCGTGCGATCTTAATCCGTCGGAATCATGTTAGCATTATGCATTTATGAAATCGGCGGATGGATGTCAAAGCGAGTTTCCTTACCGGTCTTGTAGGAAAGGTTGTATGTGATACAATCGGAAAGTTTTTCAATCCTAAGGATGCTAAAAGGTATCTGGCTCGGGATCCTTTAAATGGAGTAAGATCCGGAGTTGGAATTGCCTTTGATGAGATGATCAAAGATTTGGGTTTATACAAAGTTTATAGAAACTTGTATTTCCAAAGAAGTGAGTGGGAGCACTATAAATTTCGATGAGTATATGTTGTTGACATATTGTTGATCGAAATGATGTAGAATTCGGAAAGCATATAGGGTTATTTTAAAAGTGTTTTCAATAGAAAACCTGGATTAAGCTGCTTGAACATTAAGCATCAAGATCTATGAGGATAGATCAAAAAGCTAAATGGTACTTTCAAATGAGCACATACCTTGACATAATCTTGAAGGTGTTCAAGATGGATCGATCGAAGGAGTTCTTGCAGGTTGTAAGGTATGAAGTTAAATTAAAGCTACCCACGGAAAAGAGAAAGGACAAAGGTGGGTCCCTATGCCTTAACATAGGCTCTATGTCTATCTTTGTTCCCTTTTGATGTGGCCTTGCTACATATCCAAAAGGGTACAAAAGGTGATCAAGGTGGATCACCGGATGCGGTCAAAATTATCCTTAGAGGAATAAGGATATGTTTCTGGTTATGGAGGTGATAAAGGTTGACGAAAGGTTCGTCGATGCAACAACACCTATCCGGATAACTCCGGTGAATCGGATATGTATAATGGAGCAATAATTTGGAATAGCTCCAAGTGGGCGTGGTAGCGCATCTATGATATGACATAAAGTTTTGGAAATAGATGGGATCTGAATATTGCAGACCCGTTGACTAAAACCTCTCTCACAAGCAAAACATGATCAAACCTCGAATTCATTGAGTCTTAATCACATGATGATGTGAACTAGTTCTGAGACACTAGTAAACTCTTTGGATGTTGGTCACATGGCGATGACCTATCGTGTTAATCACATGGGATGTGAACTAGATTATTGACTCTAGTGCAAGTGGGAGACTGTTGGAAATATGCTTAGAGGCAATAATAAATTAGTTATTATTATATTTCCTTGTTCATGATAATGGTTTATTATCCATGCTATAATTGTATTGATAGGAAACTCGATACATGTGGGGTACATAGACAACACCATGTCCTAGTAAGCCTCTAGTTGACTAGCTCGTTGATCAATAGATGGTTCGGTTTCCTGACCATGGACATTGGATGTCGTTGATAACGGGATCACATCATTAGGAGAATGATGTGATGGACAAGACAATCCTAAGCCTAGCACAAAGGTCGTGGTTAGTATGCTAAAGCTTTTTAATGTCAAGTATCATTTCCTTAGACCATGAGATTGTGCAACTCCGGATACCGTAGGAATGCTTTGGGTGTACCAAGCGTCCTGGCAGGCGGGTGGCTATAAAGGTGCACTGGTATCTCAAAGTGTCTATTGGGTTGTACCGAATCGAGGCTGGGATTTGTCCTCCGTGTAAGCGGAGGGTATCTGGGCCCCTCGGTAGGACATCATCATAATGTGCACAATGTGACCAAGGGGTTGTCACGGGATGATGTGTTCGGAGCAGTAAAGAGACTTGCGGAAGCGAGATTGAACAAGGTATCGGGATACCGGCGATCGAATCTTGGGCAAGTACAATACCGCTAGACAAAGGGAATTGTATCGGGATCGATTGAGTCCTTGACATCGTGGTTCATCAGATATCATCGTGGAACATGTGAGCCAACATGGGTATCAGATCCCGTTGTTGGTTATTGACGGAAACGTCTGGTCATGCATGGTTCCCGAACCCGTGATCTACAATAAGGTTCGATGGCCTAGGGTTATAAAGGAAGTTTGTATGTGGTTCGAATGTTGGGTCGGATGAGATCCCGGCGTCACGAGGAGTTGGAATGGTGGGAGGTAAATATTTATATTGGGAAGTCTGTTTTGGTCAGGAAAAGTTTGGGTTTTTTTGGTCTGGGGGAGGTCGGGGTCCAAGTGGGGCCACCAACCTCGGGGGCTGCTTGGGCCAAGTGTGGGAGGACCAGCCCGGTGGGCTGGTGCCCCCAAGGCCCAGGGCGAGAAGGTGGGAGGGAAACCCTAGGCAGATGGGCCAAGGCCCACCCAGGCGCCCCCTCTCCCCCTCTGGCGCCACCGGATGGCATCAGGGGCTGCCGCCATCCTGGGGAGGAACCCTAGAGGCGGCCCCTCCCTCCCTATAAATACATGAGGTCAGGGGCTAAAACCGAGAACCTCTCCCTCTTGGCGCCCCTCCTCTTCTCCTCCTCTCCCGGTGTTGGGGCCTGCGGATCTGGCTCCTCCATCACCCCCCCGTTGTCTGCTCTGGATGGAGTCTTCCTCAACCTCTCCCTCTCCTTGCTGGATCAAGGCATGGGAGGCGTCACCGGGCTGTCGTGTGTTGAGCGGGAGGTGCCGTCCGTTCGACCTAGGATCTCCGGGATTTGGATCCGCAATCGACTCCTTCAACCCGTTCTCTTGAATGCTTCCCTTAGAAATCTAAAGGGTATGTAGATGCCGCCTTCCCCTGTTGCTGGTTTCTCCATAGATAGATCTAGGTGACCGTGGGAAAATTTTGAATTTTTCGTTCCCAACACCTACCCCGCTCTTGGGTGGCCACTAGCCAAATTCATGGGGTGCCGCTTCCCTACGAAATGAAGATGTGGGTCCCAAAGGGCATCATTACCATTTGGCGACTACCAAAAATTCGCTCACGTTCCATGACCCGCTTGGCAAAGTCCTAAATCATTGTTGAAAGCGCCTCCTTGACCGAGCCATGGCCATGGCGGACAACCCAATCCCATCGACCCCAAGGCGCGAAGCCGGGCTCCTTCTAGCCAGCTAAAAACCAGAAGATCTCCTTGGACCCGGCCTTTTGGGAGATTTTGTGTGGGGTTCACCTCGACAACAAATAGGAAGCGAGCTCATCAACTTCCTCGTGAGAATCGGGACATCTTTGCATGGTCTCCCAAAGACATGTTGGGTGTTGGGTATAAGCACAAACTGCATGTGAGATGGGAAAAGCGGTCAAGCAACCCCTCCGCCGCCTTCGGAAAGAAGAGAAGGATCGTTTGTGAAAAACCGCCCGGCTTCCCGGCGGCTTCATCATGGAAGTGTTCTACGGCTGGCTTAATCCATTCCTCGTTTGAAGAAGAACAACAAGTGGGCTTGTTCGACTACTAGCCTCCAAAGCTGCCCCAAAGACCCTTTTGCCTTGCCCAGTTGATCGGTGGTGGACTCCACAGGGGCCCTTTCTTTGTCCTTCTTGGGCGCCTACTCGGCTACCACGGATCAAGCTAGACTCAACCACCGTGAAGACGCCTTCATCCACCATTGGTGCCTTCGCTACATCACCATGGCGTTCGGCTTGAGGAATGCGGCGCCACCTTTGTGTTGTATGCAAGTGCCTCCTGAACTTTCGGTAACGCCCACTTTGGGCGAATTGTGGTGAAACGGAGAAGCGTCACCCTTTGGAGGACCTCAAGGAGACCTTTGCCAACCCGCTTCCACATCAAGCTCAACCGGGAAGTGTGTCTTGAGTACCCGGTCGGCCCCCTTAGCTTCCTCGTTTTGAACATGGGATCAGTGCAACTCCATGAAGATGAAGGCCACGGCGGATGAAGAAGCCGACCGGTGGGGGCGTCGAAGTTCCGGGTGCTTGGCATTCTCGGTTGGTTCATGATCGGCTGGGAAAGGCCCTCCCAATCCCCTTCAGTTGATGAAAGACCACATGCTTGGTGGACCGACCAGCGGGGAAGGCCTTCCTTACTCAAGCGCATGTTGTCCATGCCCTTTTCGCGCTCCGGGCTAAAAAACCCATGTTCCTCTACATCACGCTACCAGCCTTGTCGTGACATCGTGATCATTTCGGCGCCGAGGAAGGCAAGGCCAGCGGTCTACCCCGGCGGTGTTGTTAGCCTCCAAGCATAACTACCCCACTATCGGAAGATGTGCTCGATTGTACTTTGCCTCCAAGAGCGGATTCGGGAACACCATCATGGTCATCTGCACCCCCCCCCGAGATCATAGGCAAAGAGATTCCTCGGGCCAAGTGGCCAAGTGGGCCATTGAGCTGGCCCTCACCATTCTCTAACCTCGCGCCATCAAGTCCCAGCGATGGCCGACTTCCCTTCGGGGGCGGGAACCGGTTGTTGGGGCGTAGTAATTTCAAAAAATTCCTATGCACCCAAAGATCATGGTGATGCATAACGAGAAGGAAGAGTGTTGTCCACATACCCTCGTGAACCGGCGAGCGTTATGACCGTGGATGTGTCGAGCGTCTTCATGATCGAGATCCTAGTACCAAAATCGACACCTCCATGTTCGCACCGTTTGGCTGGTGGCGTCCCACGAACTCCGATCCAGCGGAGTGTCGAGGGAACCGTCGGCATGCGGCGGTGATGGTGATGATGAAGCTACGGCGCGGGCCGCCTAAGCACCCGCAGCGATATGACCGAGGTGGACTATGGTGGAGGGGCCGCTCGGCTAAAGATCAATAATCAACTTTGTGTTCTGGGTGCCCCCCCTTTTATAAAGGAGCAAGGTGGGAGGTGGCCAGCCCGGGGCGCCAGGAGGGAGGTCCTCCTCCTGGGGATGGACTCCCCCTTTCCTATCCAACTAGGAGGAGGAAGGGGAAGGAAGGAGAGGAGGGAGAAGGAAGGGGCCCCCCCCTAGTCAATTCGAACTCCCTATGGAGGCGGCGGCTGCCCCTTGTGGGCTGCCTCCCCCTTCCCTATGGACATCGGGCCCAATAGTTCCCTCGGGGTTCGATAACCCCCGCCTCCGATAATTATCCGGTGACCCTGGAACTCATCCGGTGTCCGATATAGTCATCACATATATCAATCTTTATTCTCGACCATTTCAAGACTCCTCGTCATGTCGTGATCACATCCGGACTCGAACTATCTTTGGTACATCAAAAACATAAACTCATAATATCGATCATCATCAGGAAGCATCGGACCCTACGGGTTGAGAACTATGTGAACATGGCCAGAACCGTCTCGTCAATAACCAATGGAACGGATATTCATATTGGCTCTTACATATTCTCGAAGATCTTTATCGGTCAAACCGCAAACAACATCGTTGTTCCTTTGTCATCGGTATGTTACTTGCGGATTCGATGGTTGGTATCTCAATACCTAGTTCAATCTGTTCGGGCGTCTCTTTACTCGTTCCATAATGCATCATCCCCTAACTCATTAATCACATTTCTTGCAAGGCTTATAGTGATGTGCATTAAGGGCCCGAGATACCTCTCGACAATTGGAGTGACAAATCCTAATCTCGATATATCCAACTCAACAAGTACCATGGAACACCTAAAACCTTTATAATCACCCGATTCGTTGTGCG
Source organism: Aegilops longissima (assembly GCA_021605205.1). Classification (NCBI taxonomy): domain Eukaryota; kingdom Viridiplantae; phylum Streptophyta; class Magnoliopsida; order Poales; family Poaceae; genus Aegilops; species Aegilops longissima. The sequence goes on from JAHIAM010006856.1 coordinate 64,583, forward strand.
TTTGGAGCACACAAAGTGTTCCTCCGGTATTGGGTTATAATCTCATAGTCATAGGAACATGTATAAGTCATGAAGAAAGCAATGGCAACATACTAAGCGGGCAAATGCTAAGCTAACGGAATGGGTAAATTCAATCACATCATTCTCTAAGATGTGATCCCATTAATCAAATGACAACTCGTCTCGGCTGAAACTTGACCATCCTTGATTCAACAGCTAGTCAAGTAAAGGCATACTAGTGACACTCTGTTTGTATATGTATTCACACATGTACTAAGTTTCCGGTTAATACAATTCTAGCATGAATAATAAACATTTATCATGATATAAGGAAATATAAATAACAACTTCATTATTGCCTCTAGGGCATATTACCTTGATCTCCCACTTGCACTAGAGTCAATAATCTAGATTACACATAATGATTCTAACACCCATGGAGTCTTGGTGTTGATCATGTTTTGCTTTCGTGAGAGAGGCTTAGTCAAAGTGCGTAACATTCAGATCCATTATGTATCTTCAAATCTCTATGTCTCCTCCTTGACTTGATCGAGATGGGCTAGGCGTCTCTTGATGTGCTTGGTTCTCTTGTGAAATCTGGATTCCTTTGCCAAGGCAATTTGCACCGATATTGTCACAAAAGATTTTCATTGGACCCGATGCACTAGGTATGACACCTAGATCGGATATGAACTCCTTCATCCAGAATCCTTCATTTCTTGCTTCGAAGTAGCTATGTACTCCGCTTCACCGTAGATCCATACGGCCTTTGTTTAGAACTGCACCAATGACGGCTCCACCATTCAATATAAATCGTATCCACTTTGTGACTTAGAGTCATCGGATCGATGTCAAATCTTGCATCAACGTAACCATTTACAGAGCTCTTTGTCACCTCCATAAGCGAAAACATATCCTTAGTCCTTTTCGGTATTTCGGGATGTTCTTGACCGATGTCGATGATCCACTCTGGATTACTTTGGTACCTCCTGCTAAATTGATAGCAAAGGCACACATAAGGTGCAGGTACACAGCATTGCATACATGATAGAGCCTATGGCTAAAGCATAGGGAACACCTTTCATTTTCTCTCTATCTTACAGTGGTGGTGGGCATTGAGTGCGAGTCAACTTCACCTTGTAACCGGCAGAACCCTTTCTTTGCTTGATCCATTTGAACCTTTTCAAAACTTTATCAAGGTATGTGCGTTGTGAAAGTACAATTAAGCGTCTTGATCTATCTCTATAGATCTTTGTCGGTGTCAAAACCGGCGGATCTCGGGTAGGGGGTCCCGAACTGTGCGTCTAGGCGGATGGTAACAGGAGACAAGGGACACGACGTTTTACCCAGGTTCGGGCCCTCTTGATGGAGGTAAAACCCTACGTCTTGCTTGATTAATATTTATGATGTGTGTTACAAGAGTGGATCTACCACGAGATCAAAGAGCTAAACCCTAGAAGCTAGCCTATGGTATGATTGTTGTATATTGTATCGTAAACTAGCTTTGGCCTGGTTTATATAATGCACGAGGCCTAGGATAACAAAGTCCTAACCCGAATCGCCGGTGGGGAGGAGTCCTTGTCTTGATCGCCAAGTCTTGTGGAATCTTCCTTGTATCGGCACTGTCGGAGGGCCCATGAGTATCTGACCACAGGGGTCCTCGGCCCAATCTAACCGATTGGGGGACGGCGTGGTGAGTACCCCTAGTCCGGGACACGTCGATAGCCCCTGAACGGTCTTCAAGTTAGGGGCGCTCCTCGATTCTTCGAACTGTTCTTCATCTTGATTGCGGTCTTGAAGCTGGTTCTTCTCATCTTTGATCTTGAGGATCGCGAAATGCATTGGCGAGTTTATCGTCGGATATCGAGGAGCCCTTTAAGTTTCGGCCTTTATCAATGCCTTGTTATTTTTATCCACACCTCGGGGTTGAAGTTGTTCCCGGGCAGCGTCCTCTTGCGTCCGAGCTCCAAGCGGACTGCATTCGAGTATCTTTTGTATCGAGCTCCAACGCGGGACTATGTGTCCAGAGCTCCAGCGGACTATGATCCAGAGCTCCAGCGCGGACTATGTCGAGCTCCAACGCGGACTATGTCCGAGCTCCAACTGGACTATGTATCCGGTGTATAAATCACCTTGGTTCAAAGAAGTTTGAAGGAGTTTAGCGAGCTTAATGCGGAAATGTCCTCTAAGGAGCCACCACTTGCATCAGAACTATATGCGAATTGCTTCGGTGGTGCACCACCCGAATGTGGGCTGATTTTGGTCAATATTTTTATTGATGCAATTTATTCTTTGCCGAGATACATAGCGGTAGCCCTCAAGGTGGGTATCGGTCTAAAACCGAGATGCACATGAAGGATGACATAAGACCGCTGATCCCGTGGCCATTTGAGACTCGGGTTGATTTGCAAAATCGATCGAGGATCAAGTCCTAACTCAGAGAATACTTGAGGACACAAAAGCGGCGTGCTTTCGTCCTCAAGACTCGGGTTGGGTCGGCCGACCAACACGAGGATCAAAATCTCCTCGGAGACTGTATTACACTTTAAATTTTACGCATTAGACGAGGCAATACAGGTAGCCCGAGACATTGGTCGGGTGGCAACACCGAGATCGAGGATCGATGTGCCTTAATATTTGTAAATAATGAGCCGAAGCCAGTAGCCCCGAGCCTTAATCGGGCACGGTGGCGAATTAAGGATCGACATCCATAGTAATATCACAAATTATGTGTAATGACTCTATGTATCCAAGTACTTTCGTCATTAATGCTCGGATCCGCATTGTACAAAACTTTGTTGACCGACCAGCGGCTTCAACCTCCTCGGCCGATGGCCAAGGGTGTTTGTCCTACTTTATAAAGCCTCTATGAGGGCAATGATTTACGACAAACAAGGCAATCTGGCCATACGGTTTTATAAACAAAGGTATGCGGAGAGACATGTTATATTCTTGTTTAATAGAAGAAATGTCTTCCAAAGAAAATAGTCCCTTCTCGGTTCCTTTCTTTGGTTGTCATGCTAAGCATGATCATGAAACCTCAGCTCAATGTAAGAGCAAAAGATCGAGGATTTAGTTAGGGAGGCGATTAATAGCCCCGGTAGTGTTGGCTGACGATCGAGGTCAAGCGGAAACACTTGACCAATGTTATGAATGGCCCATCATTTAATATAGTCATCGGATCGCTGACCAGTTTACACCTATTGTGACGAGTCGGTTTTCGGCTTTCTCCACTGAGGTGCTTGACCATGCGAGCTGGAAGCACAATGTGATGGTTCTCCTTTGCACACCTAGCGAACAAAGCGGGCGTAGGAGGCAAGCGGGGCAGGCAACCCAACTATTGACCGAAGACACAATTGAGCGATGCATATATAGCAATATCCGAGAATGTTTTGCGAATCTCTAAAGGTGTCGGCGTTGCCTTGCGAGACTTGTCTGAAAACACACAAATAGTTAAAAGTGCCAAAAACTTGGAAAACCAAAAAGCGCCCGGTAAAAACATGCGTCGAACAAGATCAAGTGTTGGTCCCAATCGAAAATTGGACTTTAGAAAGAAAAAGAAAATGCTTACGCCGTGCTTTAAATTTACAGCGACTAAGAGGAAAAACACTTAATATGAAGCGGCTCAAATAAACATAAGAGCCCCCAAGCGACTTGGGTAAAGTTGACTATAAAATGTAAAGTGACATGTAGAATGCCTTCTAGCGGATTGTAGATCGTTTGTCGTGCGGACCTTTTAGCTTCAACCTCTGGACCCAATAATCCGGGTGTGTCCGAATACCCTCGCGGTTATAAAACCGGGGCATGCGTGGAGACCAGGCGTAGGGGTCATTAGTGCTTTATCGGACAAGTGTCCAACTAGTTATGTTATATTACATGGTTAGTAAGAAACATCTTCGGGAGAATAGTTCCGTTAGGGGTTCCTTTCCACGGAGGCATGCCCTAAAGTGCATGTCGGACTGCGAAAAGAGTAGAAAAACATGCAGGGGCAGGTAAATAAATAGGTAAGAAATCATATTTTAGTTCACCGACCGAGTATTCCCTTAAGAATGCTAGCTTTCGGCTTCACCGGTCTGAGGTACACATCCGGCTGACCAGCGTAACAATCGCGAAGGTGCTCCTTTACCACCTAGCCGAACAATCGGGAGCGTGAGGGTAAGCACAGGGCGAACAACCCAGCTTGGCCAAAACTTAAGTCATATCGATGCATATAATGGTGAATAAAAGGTACATGCGGAAGTATGACACATGTGTTGGGCATAAAGCCCGAATTAATAAGCTTACATTAAAGAAGCCCCGAGTATAATGGTAGCGGGTAGTCGTCAAGTGTGTCTTGAACAAAGTTTGACAAGGAAAATTTTACAACAACTTTTTCCAAAAAGTATAATGCTTGTCAGACCAAACACAAGTTAGAAATTTAAAACTTTGAGCATGAAGGCAACTTAGCTGGTTAATGTGTTCGGTATTGAGATGCGGTCCAAGCTTGATGCGGGACAAGGTTCCATCCCCAAGCCGGTCGAGGTGGCGAAGCAAAGAGCTCGGCACTGTGAAGTGGTGACATAGACAGTCAATGCAGGATGGCGAGTGATGCGAAGTCCACGGCATGGGGTAATGAAGTGTTGCAAGCCCCGTCCGGCCGAGGTGGCGTCAAAGGATATAGTCGGCTGGATCATTTTCGT
>JAHIAM010006857.1:0-37543 GCA_021605205.1 Aegilops longissima
GGGCTATTCCCTTCTGTATAACTCTCTGCCTGATGCAGACGCCGGGTTCGCCGAGCCACGCACCCCGCTGGCCTCTCCCTTTCTCCGTGCAGGTGTCCCTTGCGCTGTGTATTCCTTGAACTCCTTGGTCCAGCAGCCCTCCCGAGGCCCCGGCGCCAAGAGTAGGCACACGCTCGAGTGTCCAGCCGCTGTACGAAGAGGCTCCCTAAGCAGTAGTGGCTTGGGGGCTCCTCCAGGCGGCGTAAGGCTCCCGGTGAGGTTAACTGCCGGCGGCAGAAGCCTCACTCCTCGGTGCTGGGTGTCGGTGTCAAACCGGCGGATCTCGGTAGGGGTCCCGAACTGTGCGCCTAGGCGGATGGTAACAGGAGACAAGGGACACGATGTTTACCTGTGTTCGGGCCCTCTTGATGGAGGTAAAACCCTACGCCCTGCTTGATTGATATTGATATTGTGGATGTTTACAAGAGTGGATCTACCACGAGATCAAGGAGGCTAAACCCTAGAAGCTAGCCTATGGTATGATTGTAAGGGTTGTTGTGATTGTAGTCCTACGGACTAAAGCCATCCGGTTTATATAGACACCGGAGAGGGCTAGGTTACATAGAGTCGGTTACAATGGTAGGAGATCTACATATCCGTCAGATCGCCAAGCTTGCCTTCCACGCCAAGGAAAGTCCCATCCGGACACGGGTGAAGTCTTCAATCTTGTATCTTCATAGTCTTGGAGTCCGTCGATGATGATAGTCCGACCAATGATAGTTCGGCCGATGATGGTAGTCCGCTATCCGGACACCCCTAATCCAGACTCCTCAAGAGCTCCCTAACCAGGCTTCAATGACGATAAGTCCGGCGCAGTATATTGCTTGGCATTGCAAGCGGGTTCCTCCTCCAAATGATAGAAGATTGTGAACACCAGATAGTGTCCGCTCTGCAAAATAAATTCCACATTCCACCGTAGAGAGATAATAATATATACACAAGTTCAATCTGGCCGACGCTTTCGTGGCATGACGTCACACCACTACCAAGCCATTACTCAATTGTTTTTACTTTACCACCTCAACAAGATTTAGCGAAGCGTTTCTTGGCACGCCTTGTCGAGGCAGATCGTGTTTCCCTTAATCCGGGATTCTCATCAATACGGGCGTGGTAACCCAACGCGCCATTGATGGTGACGCTTTGGGAGATAAGCGAGTTTTACCAGCCGGTGGGGACGCCGAAGACTTCGCCTCACCATATAAGGGATAAGGATTCACCTTCTCACCCACGCCTTCTTCCTCCTTTGCTTATCCATCTCTCACAAGACCGAGCTCCAAATACCAAGTTCGCAAGATCTCGCCTCAACCTTCTCCGACCATGTCCGAGCGGAGGTAAATGGTTGGCCTCCACCGCTAAGGAGGAGCAATCGCCAAACTGCTGCGCGGATACCTTTCCGTGACATCGCGAAGGCCGCTGCCTGCGACGAGGGCAGCTCATCCCCACCCTGTGCCCCATGAGAGGGTCGTCTTTTCTTCCCACTTCCTCCGGACTGGGCTTTCCACTTCATCCCTTTGTCCGGGGCTCATGTTCTACTACGGCCGGATTTATGATCGCGCCAACTTCATCCTCAACATCTCGGCGTTTATAAATGGGTGCGAGGCCTTCCTCCGCATCCAGCCCCACTTCGCTGTGGCTCAAGACCTTCAATGTCAAGCGTCAAGGTAGTGAAGGGCACTCTGCCGGAGTGCGGAGGCGCCATGTTGGGCAAGATGCCCAATGTCCTTGGTTCAAGGGGCCTTCGTGGAATCCGTCAAGGGGTGGCAATCGGGTGGTTCTATATCACCGAGCCGCTGCGGACTTCTAAATGGGCGGCGGCCCCGAAGTTTAGATCTGTATCCCCACGCAGCTCACCTCCGGAAAGAGAAGGGCTTGCTGTGGGGTAGTTGAAGGAGCCGACGGACTCCAAGCCGTATCAAGAAGCGGTGAAGAAGCTCGTGCTGGTTAACGTGGTCCAAGTCATGCTCGTCGCCGGATTCTCCCATGCCAAGAGCGGCATTCAATCTGGGAGTTCGATCCGAACAGCACCAGCGCCGAGCAAGCTCTTCGACCACGACGCACGGCTACGCCTGAAGGGTGCTATTCAAGGGCGAAGCTTCGCGATCCGCCGATCAAGATCGCGGATTTCGCCTTGGCGCCGCCAGCCGACGAGGTAAGTGATTCTACCCTTTACGGACACTTGTTTTTCATAGTTTGACTCTATCTGCGGTTTTAATTTCCCTTTCCTTTGACAGACTTGATGAAGAAGGCGGAGCAGATTACCTGTCCGGCCCTATGCGTGAAAATCCAAAGAGACGCCTTCGCCTAGCGAGGTTGCTGGTTCCGCACCGCACGGTGCCGAGAAGAAGGCCAAGAAGGAGGCCACGGTGCTTGAAAGAGCTCCCGCTTTCAGTGTCCGACGACTCGGGCGGACTCTCCCCGAAAATGAGGAGGAGGAGAGACTCTCCCGCAGGAGGGAGAGAGGAAGAGGAAGGCTTCCCAACGGGGAGGCCAAGGGTCCAAGAGGGAAGGACTATTCCCGACAGCTCCGCCAACATCAACGCTGGCGAGGAAGAATGGCCTTCAAGGGCCAGCCTCGGCAGATCGTAAGTATCCAGATTCCTAATGATTTATAATTTATTTTCTCGTGGCACATAGTGTCATTCTAATGCCGATGCCGCACGTAGTCCGCCAGGATGATCTCCCGCTTCATCGAAGCGGTCGGCTGGCTCGCCGGATGTAGACTCCATCCCACCGCCCACCCCGTGACACCGAGGACGCCGAGGTGGGATCCCAAGAAGGGACCCATCGGGGAGGCCCGAGGCGCCACAAGGCGCCCTCCGGACTTTGCGCGGACTCCACATCGGAACCCGCAGGGTTCCGAGTCCGCCGCGACCCTTCTCGAACGGCGGGCAAGACCGTGACGCCGGCGGCTTCCGGCCCAACCGAGGCGCCGGCAATTTGTTGGAGGCGCCTGCAGAGCGCCCATCGAGGAAGAACACCGCACTATTATGAGTGCGGTGATTCAAGCAGTACCTCGCCAAGGGCTGACCGGCTCTCGCATAGCCTTCTATCGGGCTTTGAGGTAAGAAGTTAAAATATGCAATGTAATACCGCGATAGACAGAGCCCCGATGCTCGGTTCGTGTTCGGAAGAAAAGCCGGACTGAGGATCTGAAAAAAGATATACGCAGGGTTGCTAAAAAATTATGTCAATATGGGTTGCAAAGCTGCGCTGCTGACTCTGCCGCTTGACCGATCATGGAGGTCGGTGCTTTGAAGCAGGAGCTTGAGCGGTCCGAGAAAGAGCTCGGCGCGCCAGAAGCAGCTCCAGGACAAAGAAGGTGAGTAACACCACTTTGAACTTGTACCATACAAAAAGGATTTAGGTTGCAACAAAAAATAACAAGGATAACATGGGTATCGCAGGGCCACGAATGAGGTGGCGACTCAACGAAGGAGGCATGTGTGGGTCGAACGCACGCGGCCACGGAACGGGCAGAGCGAGAAAAGCAGGAGGCGGTGGTGGCGGTGGTTCAGAAGAGCCCTGTGCTCTCATGGAAAAGCATGAGAGTTTGGAGCGTGACTCAAAGACTCGAGAGTCCGAGCTTGCCTCTGGCTCTCGAAAGTGCTAAACCGCCAAGGCCGAGGCCCATAAGTCCCTTTAGGAGATTGAGTTGATGAGGAAGATAGCGGGTAAGGCATTTTTCATGCAAAGCAAGCATGTGAATGTAAATTACGGTTACTTACCCGAATTCGGAGCTCTCCAGGGGCGCTTGCAGATCTGCCTCGCAGCGTGTCTGATGCCACCGCATTCTACCGAGCCGAGGAGGGGAGCTCAACGGAGAAGGTCTTCTGGTCTCGATATCGAGGCCGCCATCCGGTGTTTTCTAGCGACCAGCTGAAGCAGCTGGTCGAGCTTCAAGGTGGTCGAGCAGGCCATGAAGGGCCTCATAGTCCGTCAGGGCTCGAGAGGCCATGGCTGGAGCTACTTCGCCCGTGCGACGGCTGGTGGATGCGCCCTCGGGTGGAGGTTACAAAGCGCCCGCTTTGTATTGAAGGTGCTCGCCGGGCCCTTGCCCGCGCAAAGGTGCATTGGGGCAAGCTGGATGCGGAGAAGCTAATCAGCGACGCGCCACGGGCGGGCAAGGAACATCGACGCCTCAAATCTACTATAAGGCTGTCTGAAGGGTGCCCGCAAGATTGCGATGAGTGCCCCAGGATGTAATTTTGAGTAAATTCGCAATGTGTTATCCTGCGCTGAAAACTTTGTTCATATGCGCTAAGCAACGCTTGTTAATTTAAAATATTACCTTCAGGTAGGCCGCTTATTAAATCTGAGAGATGGCAAGTCGTCGGTTCAGCCCCATGCCACGAAAGTGTCGGGTGTTCGATAAACTTGAGCACTCTTGTTCCCATTTTTGGGTCCATCTAGGGAGGCGCCAACACAACAAACAAGGCAACCGGACTTATAGTGCTTGAACACTCTCACTTAGCCATAGAATTCTATAATTTTAAATTTCGCGAAGCCCTAGTATTTGAAGACCGAATTGGGGCGCTATCCACGCCTTCATCGGACATAATCCGAACTTCGTCAAGCGGCGAGGTCTTTAAGGACCCGAAGGACCTCTCTAACAGCGCACAGTCTCGCCTTATCATGCCGGCCAGTTTTAGCCTCCATCGAGGCGTTAACCTGCTCAACCGGGCGCAATCGCGAGTGGTTCTCCCAAAGCTACCTTAGCCGATAGAACGGAACGTAAGGTGCCAAACATGGGAGCCGGGCAAACCCAACTATTGACCCAAGACATGATTCGAGCCGATTCATATAATGCTATAAGTTCGGGTGCCGACTTGTGAAAGTGTGCGGACTTTATCACACCATAATGCGGAGGACATAAGCCCTCAGTGTATTTGGCTGCACTAAGATGCACAAGGTGCAATGAAATGTATAATATATAATATATATATATATATATATATATATATATATATATATATATATATATATATATATATATATATATATATATATATATATATATATATATATATATATAAAGTAATGCAATTATAGGCAAAAAGTGCTGCATTTTATTCGAGAAGATATGCTATGAGTGCGTAATGATACAAATAGTGCGGAAAGCAAGGGATTGGATTTAATTAAAGGCGCTTCTCTCCGTGGGTAGGCCGCGAATGTTGTATTTAACAAATTTAATGCTCGTGATGGAGACCACCGAGTGTTCGCTGCGCCTTTGTCCTTCCCTGGCTGTTGCATCATGAGTTCGGCAGGTTCGGCCACGGACTGAGTTCTGTATAAAAAGAGAGAATAAAAAGAAAGAAGAGCGACACACTTAGGAGCCCTCGTGTGGTCGAACCGCACTGGTCTATTGTGGTTGTGCCTTTCCCCTATGCCCATGGTATCTCCAAGGCGTAATTATGTACGCTGGAGAGCTTCTCTTACAATTTTGCGAGGGCTGGGGTTGAGGCCACATTGCTACGCTGCGTTTCGAACATGCGAGTGGTCTTGGTTGATGTTGCCCCGGCGCTGCTTGGTCGTGTTCGGTCGCTTAACGGCCGGACTCGAGAATTGCCTTAAAAGGCTGCTCGTACTTCCGCCGCGAGAGCCGTCTGTATGTTCCTCCGCTCGAGGGAGCGCCCGTGTTTCCATTGACCGTGATGACTCCACGAGGGCCTCGCATCTTGAGCTTAAGGTATGTATAATGCGGCACCGCTGAATTTTGCGAACGCGTTCGTCCGAAAGCAGAGCATGATAGCCGCCGCTGAACGGGACTATGTCGAAGATTAACTCCTCGCTCGAAATTATCCGGGATCCAAGACCACTTCCAGGTAATTGAGCCTGTACAATTGGCCTCGACACCCGGTATGACGCCTTTAAAGGTTGTCTTTGTAGGTTTAATCCTTGAAGGGTCTATGCCCATCTTGCACAATGTATCCCGATAAAGCAGGTTCAGCACGCCGCCATTCATCAGGACTCTCGTGAGGTGAAATCCATCGACGATTGGGTCTAAAACCACGCGCGAATCCGCCATGGCGGATATCGGTCGGATGGTCTCTTCGATCGAAAGTGATCGGGCAAGAGGACCATGGGTTGAATTTTGGGGCGATCGGCTCCATCACAGATACGCCCTTTAGTGCACGCCTCCGCCCCTCTTGGGAATATGCGCTATGATATCATGTTTACCGTCTCGAACTTGAGGGGGAATCCTTTTGTCCTCTCGTTGTTCGGGGCCGGTCTCTTCCTCGCCATCGCTGTGTAGCCCTTGTCACTTTTTTTTTCGGCGACACTTTGCCTCGCCGCTTGAATACCCAACAATCTTCGCTGGTATGGTTAGCTGGCTTTTCGGGGTTCCATGTATTTGACAAGAGCGGTCGAGTATTCGGTCCAAATTGACGGGCCCGAGAGGTTCTTTGAATGGCTTCTTCCGCTGACCGGCTTGAGCCTCGGAATCCGGCGTTGACTGCCGATCCTCATTGCTGCCGCCGCATGCGGCGCTTGTTTTTGTTTCGACGCAACCTGCCATTGCGGTCCTTGGTATCCGGACTGCCAGATTTTTGCCGAGGTTGTTACGCGAGCTAGCCATCTATCCTCTCCCACACGTAAGCGGGTCATGAGTGATGTGAGGGCTGCCATGGATTTCGCTTCTCCGGCCCTAGGTGCCGGGCCAGCCACTCGTCATGGATGTTATGTTTGAAGGCAGCGAGTGCCTCTCGCATCCGGACAATCGACGATTTGATTTTTCTTTGTTAAGAACCGTGTCCACAATTGCTCGCCGATTCGTCCGGCTGCTGGATTATGTGGCTTAGGTCATCTCGCGTCCGTGGTCGTGACATACGCGTCTCCGAAGTTGTCGAGAATGCGCTTCCGTGTCTTCCCAAAGATCCAATTGACTCGCGGGCAAGCTGTTAAGCCAATGCCGAGCTGGTCCTTTAAGCTTGAGCGGAGATATTTGATGGCGTGAAGATTGCCGCAAGGGCCAAGTGTATATGGAGAAGATAATCTCAATCCAAACCGCGCGGGTCTGTGCAGCCATCGAGGATTCGATATTAACGGTTTAAACCTTCAGTGATTTGATGATCCATTACTTCGTCTGTGAAGCATAGTGGTGTGCGCGCCTCAGATGAGCAATATCGCGACGTAGCTCGAGAGAGCGTTGTTCTGCTGTGTTCGCCCGCCGAGTAGTTATATCCGCGCGACGGTATTCGTCGTGGGTCTTGGGGCGCCCACGTGATCCATAGATAGATCTGGATTGTCTTGCCTTGTCCTCCAATATATCCCGAAGTCCGGCTGCCCCCGTGGCTTCATGCTTTTTGAGCGATGCCGGGTACGGTTTTGTGGAGGGCTTGCACGCTTCTCCGCGCCACGAGGTGGCCGGTCCGGGACGACAGTGTGCTGGTGATGGTTTGTATGCCTCCTCCTCTAATCGGGGAGCAACTTGCGCTTTGGGTAACTTTTGAGGGGCGCTCGAGTTCATACTCTTCACCGCGAGGACCTCGGTCCATCCGCTGCCAAGAGGTCTTGATCAGCTTGAAGTCGTTGCTGCTTTTCTTTAGGCTGTTTGTCGTGGCCATTAGCCCGCGCCCAAACGCCTTGTTCGACGGGATCCTCAGCACGACGAATTGGCTGTCGCCGAGGCTTGCCTCGCCTCCGGAGGGAGGTAAGTAATGTCATCCTCGACCTTCTTCGCCCGCCGCCTCTCGTGAGGGCTTGCTTCGCCTCCTCCCCGCTGGATCGCGGCCGGAGGGGGTTGTCTTCGCACTTTCTCGGGGTGTTATTATCTCCTGCCGGAATCTCCATTCTTGCCGTGGCGGATTTAGAGCGCGCCACCGACGCCGGGCGCTTGGGCTGTTTCTTTAAGGAATCGGCCTCGCTGCTTCTTCGCCGCCCCCATCTTTTGGGTGTCCACCATGTATATGTCGATGACGAGGTGGTCTTCCAAAGGTCCTGTAGGCCTGGTTCTGGTAGTCTCCGCATCGCCGCCCATACCGCCGATGTCTTGAGTCGTAGTCGAGTAAGTCGGTTAAATCGCCGACGGTGGCTACGGGCGGGTGGTGGTGGGCTCTGAATTTCTTCGCCGCCGGCGTTCCCAACCATCCGGCCGTAGTTCGCCAGGCTCTCCGGATAGCGAGAGATGCTTCAATGAATTTATGATATCGCCAAGGGCGAGTGCTAAAGATGTCCGCAGCGGTGAATTCCATGATCGGCGCCCAATCGGATTCGACCGCGGTGGGGCGCAGGAGGTTCGGAGTCCGCAGAGTCCGCACCTCGGAGTCATGAGCTTTATGCGGGACAAGGTAAATGTTCGGCTCCATCGCCGCAGAAGTTGCCGCCCCGAGGCGGTGTCCAGCCATCCGCCCTCGATCCGAGCGATCGGCTCCGGACTATGGGTCGGAGCGGATTCGCAGCGCCTCCAAGGGCTGTCCGGCGCAGAGTTAGGTCATGCCCATCGTGATAAAGCGGCACGCTGGCTGTGGCTCAGATCCATCGAGGATCAAGTCCCCGCGGATATCGGCCGTGAAGTTTAGGTTTCAAACCCGACCGACGGCCAGGTCGAAGCTTTCGATCTGCTCCAGATGGCCAAGGAGTTGCCCGCAGTGCGCGGCCGCCGAATACGAAGATCTGTCCGGGAGAAAAGTCTCACCCAGATCTGCGCGTTGTTGATTGAAGAGGCCATCAATCCTATCGGTGACGCATACAGGAGGAACTCTCAATGAAAGCACCAATGTCGTGTCAAACCGCGGATCTCGGTAGGGGGTCCCGGAACAGGCGCTCTAGGCGGATGGTAACAGGAGACAAGGGACACGATGTTTACCTGTGTTCGGGCCCTCTTGATGGAGGTAAAACCCACGCCCCGCTTGATTGATATTGATATTGTGGATGTTTACAAGAGTGGATCTACCACGAGATCAAGGAGGCTAAACCCTAGAAGCTAGCCTATGGTATGATTGTAAGGGTTGTTGTCATTGTAGTCCCTACGGACTAAAGCCATCCGTTTATATAGACACCGGAGAGGGCTAGGGTTACATAGAGTCGGTTACAATGGTAGGAGATCTACATATCCAGATAGCCAAGCTTGCCTTCCACGCCAAGGAAAGTCCCATCCGACACGGGTGAAGTCTTCAATCTTGTATCTTCATAGTCTTGGAGTCCGGTCGATGATGATAGTCCGGCCAATGATAGTTCGGCTGATGATGGTAGTCCGGCTATCCGAACACCCCCTAATCCAGGACTCCCTCACCAGGCTCTTGGGATAGTCGCTTGGATGCTCTCTTGGCGATGTCGTCGGCCTCCTTGTTGTTGCGACGGGGCATGTGCTGCAATTCTAGGCCCAAGAACTGCTTTTCCATTTTGCGTACCTCCGTGAGGTATGCCTCCATGTGCTCGTCCCTTGGCTCATACACCTTGTTGGAGAAGTTGACGAGAAGCTACGAGTCGCCCCTGATGGTGAGGGCTTCACCCCCAGGGCCACCGCAGCCTTAAGGCCAGCTATGAGGCCTTCATACTCCACTATGTTGTCGAGACCTCTCTCGCTCTGCCGGGAAGCAGAGCTGCACGGCGAGTAGAGCTTGTCCCGAGTGGGGCGAGATGAGCACCGCTTAGCCCTCAGGCTCGGCACGCGAATGCGCCCATCGAAATACATAACCCAGCCCTGGGCGCTTCACTTCCCGCAAGAGGGATCGATCATCACCGCTTAAGCCCCGGCGCCCATCCATTCTACTGACGAAGTCGGGCGAAGCGCAGCCCCTTTGATGACCCTTGGTTGTGTTGAACTCCACTGGAATGCCTGCAGCCCGATATTCCACTCGCCACTCTTCCAAAGAGCGCTAGTTCCCTGAGTACCCTTTTCCGAAAGGTAGGCCGAGACGACCTTGATTGGGTGACCTTGAAAGTAGTGCCGTAGCTTACGTGAGTCCACCAAGAGCGCAAGCAAGAGCTTCTGAGGCATGGGGTACCATGCCCTTGCATCCCGCAGTACCGTGCTGACGAAATACACTGGATGCTCGACAAGGGCGGGCGCGTCGACGGGGATTACGTCTGTCGGAGGTTGAGGCGCCTCCTAAGGCGATGGAACCCTCGGAGCCTGGTCGCTCATTGGGGCCTCTATAGGGCCAAGGATGCCGTCTTGCTGAGCCTGGTCATCCGCTGGTCTGCCGCAGTCTCTTGCGGTGCCCTCCGGTTCTTGTATCGCCTTATCATGGGCGTGGCTCAAGGTGACGCATCCTTGGCCTGGTGCTCTTCCCGGACAGCCACCAAAGCTGCGCTGGCGGAGTAAGGAGTGGCAGCAAGGTAAAGCACCAGGGGCTCGAGAGGGCGGGGCGCCACCATCACCGGAGGGCTGGTCAGGTATCTCTTGAGGTCTTGAAACGCTTGGTCAGCCTTCGGGGTCCACTCAAATGGGCCCTTCTTCTTCATCAGCTTGAAGAACGATGGGGCATGCTCTCCCAGCTTGGAGATGAAGCGCCCCAGCGAAGTCATGCAGCCGGCAAGCTTCTGCATCTCCCTGCGGGTTTGTGGTGGGCTCATGTCTTCGATCGCCTTGACCTTCTCCAAAGTTGACGCCGATCCTCTGGGACACAAGGAAGCCCAACAGCTTGCCGAGGGGACACCAACACGACTCTGGGTTGAGCCTTAAGTCCACCTGGCGAGGCTCGCTGGGTCTCCTCCAGTGCTGAATCAAAGTCCTCACCTCCCGAGACTTTACCACAGTTGTCGCTGACGAGGCTTCGCGCTCTCTCGAGCTACATCGACCTGTATGATGTGCATCGCCGCTGAAGGTCGCGCTTGCGCTGGCACAGCCCGAACGGCATGCAAGTGTAGCAGTACACCCCGCACGGGGTCAGAAAGGCTGTCTTCTCCACATCCTCTATCGCCATCTTGATCTGGTGATAGCTTGAAAACGCATCCAGGAAGCATAGCAGGTCGCACTCGGCGGTGGAGTCAACGATCTGGTCGATACGTGGAAGCAGGAATGGATCTTGGGGACAAGCCTTGTTGAGGTTGGTGAAGTCGACACACATGCGCTCCTTCCCACCTTTCTTGGGCACAACGACGGGGTTCGCCAGCCACTCGGGGTAGCATGCCGACGTCGATCACATCGACCTTGGAACCATTCCTGATGCGCATCGTCACCTCGTCCTTAGCCAATCTTTGTTTCCGCAGCTCCTGTTTCGAGTTACAAATACGAGCAACCAAACTTGTATCAAATACCTAGGCGCTACTACCAGCATTATTAAGGTACACCATTAGTAACATCTATATCAAATACAGCTTTGTTCACTTTTCCATCCTTCTTATCTGCCAAGTATTTGGGGGCAGTTCCGCTTCTAGTGACCATTCCCTTTGCAGTAGAAGCACTCAGTTTCAGGCTTGGGTCCATCTTTGGATTTCTTCACGGGAGCGGCAACTTGCTTGCCATTCTTCTTGAAGTTACCTTTCTTTCCCTTGCCATTTTTCTTGAAACTAGTGGTCTTATTAACCATCAAAACTTGATGCTCCTTTTTGATTTCTACCTCCGCGGCCTTAAGCATTGCTAGAGCTCGGGAATCGTTTTCGTCATCCCTTGCATATTATAGTTCATCACAAAGCCTTTGTAGCTTGGTGGCAGTGACTGAAGAACTCTGTCGATAACACTCTCAACTTGAAGATCAATCCCCAGCTGAGTCAAGTGGTTATGATACCCAGACATTTTGAGTATGCGTTCACTCACAGAACTATTCTCCTCCATCTTGCAGTTATAGAACTTGTTGGAGACTCATATCTCTCAACCTGGGAATTAGCTTGAAATATCAACTTCAGCTCTTGGAAGATCTCATATGCTCCGTGACGTTCAAAACGTCTTTGAAGTCCCGGTTCTAAGCCGTAAAGCATGGCACACTAAACTATTGAGTAGTCATCAGATCGAGTGTGCCAGACGTTCATAACATCTATAGTAGCTCCTGCAACAGGTCTGTCACCTAGAGGTTCATCAAGGACATAATTATTCTGTGCAGCAATGAGGATAATCCTCAAGTTACGGACCCGGTCCATGTAGTTGCTACCATCATCTTTCAACTTAGCTTTCTCTAGGAACGCATTAAAATTCAAGGAAATGGTAGCACATGCAATTGATCTACAACATAAATATGTAAAAAACTATTAATACTAAGTTCATGATAAGTTTAGTTCAATTAATAAATTTACTAATGAACTCCCACTTAAATTAACATCCCTCAAGTTATATAAGTGATACATGATCCAAATCAACTAACCCATGTCCGATCATCACGTGAGATGGGGTAGTCATCAATGGTGAACATCTCTATGTTGATCATATCTACTATATGACTCATGTTCGACCTTTCGGTCTCTAGTGTTCCGAGACCATGTCTGTACATGCTAGGCTCGTCAAGTTTAACCCAAATATTCTCCATGTGCAAAACTGTCTTACACCCGTTGTATGTGAACATAGAGTCTATCACACCCGATCATCACGAGGTGCTTCGAAAGGACGAACTTTGGCGATGGTGCATACTCAGGGAGAACACTTTTATCTTAAAATTTAGTGAAGGGATCATCTTAAAATGCTACCGCCGTTCTAAGCAAAAATAAGATGCATAAAGGATAAACATCACATGCAGTCAAAATATGTGACATGATATGGCCATCGTCATCTTGTGCTTTTGATCTTCATCTCCAAAGCATCGTCATGATCTCCATCGTCACCGGCTCGACATCTTGATCTCCATCGTTGCGTCAGGGTCGTCTCGCCAACTATTGCTTCTACAACTATTGCTAATGCATAGCGATAAAGTAAAGCAATTACATGGCGCTTGCATTTCATACAATAATTAAGAGACAACCCTAAGGCTCCTGCCAGTTCTTGATATTACAAAACATGATCATCTCATACAACAACGTGTATCACATCATATCTTGACCATATCACACCACAACATGCCCTGCAAAAACAAGTTAGACGTCCTCTACTTTGTTGTTGCAAGTTTTACGTGGCTGCTACGGGCTTCTAGCAAGAGCCGTTCTTAACTACGCGAGACCACAACGGTGATTATCAAGTTTACTGTTTTAACCTTCTTCAAAGGCCGGCCGTAGTCAAATTCGATTCAACTAAAGTAGGAGAAATAGACACCCGCCAACCACCGTTATGCAAAACAAGTTGCATGTCAGTCGGTGGAACCAGTCTCATGTGTGTGGACATGTAAATTTGGTCCGAGCCGCTTCATCCCACAATATCGCTGAATCAAAATAAGATGTTAGTGGTAAGAAGTATGACCGTCACTGCCCAAAACTCCTTTGTGTTCTACTCGTGCATATCATCTATGCATAGACCTGGCTCGGATGCCACTGTTGGGGAACGTTGCATGGAAAACAAAAAGTTTCTACACACACGCAAGATCTATCCATGGAGATGCATAGCTATGATAGGGGAGAGTATGTCTACGTACCCTCATAGACCGTAAAGCGGAAGTGTTTATTAACGCGGTTGATGTAGTCAAACACCTTCGCGATCCAACCGATCAAGTACCGAACGTCCGGCACCTTCGAATTCAGCACATGTTCAGCTCGAAGACGTCCTCGCCTATTTGATCCAGCAAGACATGCGAAGTATTAGATGAGTTACGGTAGCACGACGGCATGGTGACGGTGGTGGTGAACTTGTTCCCGCAGGGCTTTGCCGTGCACTGCGGAAAACTAGATGGAGGACGAAACTGTGGAGAGGGGCGCTGTCGTGGGAGTAAGTCTGACAGTAGAATAGGGGGTACGTAGGAGGAGGCAAGATCCTAGCTACAATGAGGTTTCGCACGCAAGATTTATGAGTTCAGCCCTTCGCAGAGGAAGTAACAACCCTACGATTCGGTGTCCGGAGGCTTGGTCGACTGGATTATGCGTGAGCGTTACAGGGGGTGCGAACCCTTGTGCTAGTGGAGGGGGGTGGCTTATATAGAGTGCGCCAGGACCCCAGCCAGCCCACGTTACAAGGGGTTCAATGTACATTAAGGCAGGGCGTTACTGATAACGCCAGTAATAAAGAGATATAAATGATCTTAAAGACTACAGAGTGAATGCTAGACCGTTGCCATCCTGAGTGACGTTAGGCCTTCTTTATTCCGAGTGATTTCTTGTATCGTCGAGTGAATTCATATTGGTTGAATGCAATTGGGGTATCCGAGTGAGGTTAAAGGTCGAGTGCATCATACTCCTTGATGAACTCACTCGGTTTCTCTTCTTGTGCTTTGAATGTCTTTGAGTCTAGGGTAGTGTCCTTGGGTAGGGTGTCTAGGTCAGGCCTATGACCCTACCCTAGGTACCATCATCATTAGCCCCCGAATGGATTGAGGTTCGAGTGGAAAAAGAGCTGAAGCTGACTCTGACTCGATTCCATACTTCGGAGGCATGTCATCTGGGTTTGTCAGTCGCGTTGCATCTTCGGTCTTGTTTCAGTCGCCTTGATCGATTCAGAGGTCGTCGAGTGAACTTAACTGACAATCTTCGAGTGTTGGTATGGTACGAAATCTTTGGCGTGATTGATTGCTCTGCGGTACGCGGATCTCATGGGATTCGAAATTTCGGGGAAGCGCGCGGGACGGGGCGTGCCGCAGTAAACAGAGTGGATAGACACGATTCTCGCGCCACCTTTTTCGCCACGTATCCGGCGCGCGACTGTTGCGGGATTTGACAAGATTCCCTGGGCCCATGGGTCAGCCACTCGGAAACATCTCCATAAAAGGCGTCGAGGCCGATGTGCTGCACAGTGCGCCCTATTCTCCTTCTTCCTCCTCTGCTTCTCCATCGCGTCCGCCTCTGCTCTCGATGCTGCTGCCCTGCCCGTGCGCAGTTCGCCACGATGGGAAAGGACAAGACGACGGCCCTGGAGCGTGTGAAGAAGGCGATGGCGGCGGCGAAGGGCAAGAAGACAAGTCGAGGCTGGGGGGGGGGGTCGTCGTCGAGGTCCGGTCTACCGCCTGGTTGGATCCAGGGGGACTAGATTCGGTCTATGATCCAGAAGGAGGATCTGGAGGATCTGGCCAGCGGGGGCTTGATCGCCCATGGGTCATGGAGGCTGCCGGGGAACGAGACCGAGCCCCAATCGCAAGAGGGTGAGTGCGTTCTGCTTGCCACCCACGTCGACCGGGGTTTCACTCTGCCTCCCCATCCTTTCTTTCGGGGTTTTCTGAACTTCTTTGGTGCCCAACTGCACCACTTCTCTCCCAACACAATCACACTCCTCGCCGTGTATGTTTCCCTGTGCAAAAACTTCTTGGGCTGTCGACCGCACTGGGGTTTGTTTAAGCACATTTTACCCGCCGCCTCGACCGTGGAAGAAGGAAAACCGAGGACAAAAGACGCGGCGTGATCCAAATGTGTGGGGGTCTAGGGATTCAGACGAGGGGCAGGAGTACTTTTCCAGCCATGATCCTTCCTGACTCAGTTAGAGGATGGCAGTCAACTTGGTTCTACTGCCGAGATGTCCCAACTCCGGGTCAGTCGACCAGCCGTCCTCCTTTCTCCATGGACCGAGTCCAACAACCTTCTTCGCTTATCGTGACTCCAGCAGAGAAAGGAGAGGTGCCCATGTTAGTCGACCGAGTGGTCCAGCTGGTTCGTGATGGTGTGACTGGCATGGACTTGCTGCAAGTGTTTCTCAGTAGGCGCATCCAGCCCCTTCAAGCCCGCGATCACCCGATGTGGTTGTATTCGGGCACCAACGACACCTCCCGGTCGACCCAGAGGAAGTTTCCGAGGAGACGGTGGAGCAATGGTTGTGGAGCATCACTGGAAATAAAGACAACCCCAGAGGGTCCAGGAGAGTCGCTCCATTCAGCACCGAGAACGAGCTGGAAAAGGTCTGACTTCTGTAACTGAGTGCATCTTTATTCTGATTTGTGATTGTCCTTGAATCTAATTTGTGCCTGTCCAACTTCTTGCCTTGCAGATTTATACTGAGATGTATTCAATGCCGAATGGAGAACAAGTCGAGGAAGGAGCCGAGAGCGGAGTCGAGAGTGTCGACTGGAAATCTGAAGATGAAAGCGACGATGACGACGACGACTCAAGCAGCGGTGAGGAAATCGACTCACCGCCTCATTCTGATAGACGTTCCAAGCAGACACACGATCCATCAGGTGGACGTGACAAAGTGGTTACGTCAAGCGCGCAAGTGTTGAAGCACACTCGGACGTCCACTCCCGAGCCGACGGAGAAGACCCCGAAGCAGCCCAAGGTTGCGCCAACAAAGACTCAGAAGGCCTTGCCAAAGATCAAAGTCGACATCCCCGTTGCCTCTATGTAATTATTTTGTTTTAACTCCTTGCTTTTGCATCGTTTGAAAACTTCTGTACTTCAGTCGACTCATTCTCCTGCTTGACCGAGTGAGTTCTGAAACTTTCAGCGCCGCTACCTCTGCGACCTCCATGGACATTTACAAGGATGACGAGGAGACTGAGGACACAACCACTTACAAAGCAGGTCTAACTCTACAACTTTGTTCTCATTTTATCACTTGAACTGTCGGTCGAACGAACTCTTACGGTTGAGTCTTTTGCAGCACCGCAAAATATCATTGAACTTCAGGATGACGATGAAGATCCGCCTCAGAAGACCATGGGGAGAAAGGGCAGAACTTCGGGTAGGAGGGCGCCTGCGAGCAAGGTACCTCAGTCTGCAGAGGCGTCAGAACCTGTGATCCAGCCATTCGGAGATCCAATTCGGGCTTATGTTTCCTTCGCTTACCCTATGTCGACTGATCGTCCTTCGGCATCAACCGCTCAAGTCTCAGCCCCGTCTGTGTGACTCCATGCTTCAGATCCTCTGGTTACTCGACCATTCCACCAACTCCACTCTTCGTCACCCATCATGTCCCAGAGGACCAGATGGGTGCTGCCAAAGAAGCTATACACCAGGCAGGCCTTATGATGGAGTAGATGAAAGTGGTGCGCGAGGACAGCCAAGCTGCTTATGATGCCAGCTCAGCTCTCCAGACCAACGTCCAAGTTAGTTGACTTCCGACTGATCTTTATCTTGACGCTTGTTCTGTTAGGATATGATACCCGAAAGCCTTTAATGTGCATCTATTGCCAATCTGCATCTTGCATCTGTACACCCACTGGGTGTTTCAACTTTTGCTGAGTAAATTTTCCACTTGAGTCGACTAGGTCGCATCGAGTGTATCTTTGAATCAGTGGGGACACGCAGAATGCACCCACTGGGTGTTTGAATCAGTGGGGGCACGCATAGTGCACCCACTGGGTGTAGTCCCCGAGACCGCCGTCGAGTGTTTGATTCGGCGGGGGTCTTTATCAAAATTTCTCTTTATAGCTCTTCCACTCGGTCTAGGCAGGTCGTGCCGAATGGGATCTGTACCAGTGGCGGCACGCTGAGTGCACCCACTGGGTGTAGTCCCCGAGACCGCAGTCAACTGCGGGCAGTCGGCTGTGGTCTGAGAATAATTGTTGCCTTCTTTTTTTTGACTAGACAGACCATGTCGATTGAAAAGTCGAACCAGTGGGGGTATGCTAAGTGCACCCACTGGGTGTAGTCCCTGAGACTACTGTTGAATGTTTGATTCGGCAGTAGTCTTAGAACTCTTTTTGCCGTGGTGATCTGAACTTGTATCTTATCGCTCAGAAGCGATCGATCCTTGAGTCGACTGACGTGTCATATCAGTCGATTGCAGAAATCTTGTGCACTCGGGGCTCAATTCGCTAAACTGGAGCAGAAACAAATTCAACTCAACCTTGATCTTGAACTGGCTAAGCAAAATCTGCAGAAGGCCAAGGATGAAGCAACTGCTATGGGAGGTAACCACTTGTCGACTGTTTGCTTTGCTAGCTTTACTTTTCGCCTTTTGAACCCTCCACTCGAACAGATGGGCGTAGTGAAAACAGACAACTCCAAGCTTGACTGAAGAATGTTATTTCTTTAGAGAAAATGAAGCATGCGCTGGAACAGAAGGACCTTGATCTTGCCGCAACCCAGAAGACGACGCGGGAAAAAACTAAACTTGCCGACAAGAAGCTGGCTTCAGTCGGCAAGCTAGAAGAAGAAAACATGAAACTGAAGACTGCCATCAGTGAAACCAACAAGGAAGTTGTGCAGCTGAAGAAGGACAAGGTGGCTCTGACCGACAAAGTTGGAGATCTCACTCGGAAGAGGGACGAGTTGGAGGTTTATCTGGGAGGACTCGCCAAAAAGCTGTTCCTTATGCTTGAAGGTACTTTCTCTTGTCCAACCGATTTGCCACCGTTGACTCTTCATATAGTTGTCGACTCATCATTTTTCTGTAAGTGCAGAATTCTGTCAAAACTTTGAGGAAGATACCGGGCGGATTGAGACCGAGCTAGACCCTATAAACTCCCCCGTCAAGGATGAAGCTGCAATGAACGTGCTGCGACTGGAATCTCGCCTTGCCAGTGTCATCGATTATCTGGCTCGACTGAAGGCGGCGGTACCACGGGTCGACATGGAGCTCTGGCCAAGGGAGACATTCCAGAACGACCTCGAGTCTCTGATGACTCGACTCAACGAGATCCCCGGTCGAGTGCAGGCGTGGAATAAATCATCTACTCGGTGTGTTGCTGACGTGGCTCCTGTCTCTTGTGCGCGTCCATTGCAAGGAAGTCAGAGAAGAAAAGCTCGTGGCCCTCAAGGTTGCCAATACCAATAAGCTTAACTTCTAGTCCTTCATGGAGACCTTCATCGACGCTGCTACTCGTATCGCTGATGGAATCGACCTGGACGAGTTCGTCGAGCCAGCTAGCCCTCCTCCTGCCGAGTGAACAAACTTTAAGCCTTACTTTTATTTGCCTCAGAATGCCGAGTGATTGTAACCGTTAAAATCCTTCGGGCCTGATGCTTGAGTACATTCATTCGTGGTTCTGGACCTCGCTGGATTTATCCGAACTTGCTTTTTCCTTTCAACATGGTTGCTTTGCTTTTGCTGCTATCAAATCTTTTAACTCCGATTGAATCTTGATTCTTGACTTGGAATAAATGTTGCATTTGCGACGCAACTCCGATGAGAGGGTTGTGGGCATGAGAACTAGGTGCTGCACATGACCTGCACTTTGTCGTCCTTGCGGATCAGGATGGAGCGTACATTGTACTTGTGACACAGCTCCATTGAGAGGGTCATGGGCAAGAGCACCAGGTGCTGCATATGACCTGTAGCTCGTCGTCCTCATGGATCGAGATGGAGCGTACATTGTACTTGTGACGCAGCTCCGTCGAGAGGGTCATGGGCAAGAGCACCAGGTGTACTTGTGACGCAGCCATGAATCGAGCATACGCAGGCCTGCCCAGAATAGCATGGTAGGCACTGTGAAAATCCACAACTTTAAATGTCAATTTTTCCTTACGGTAATTCTTCAAATCACTGAATACCACATCAAGAGTGATTTGGCCCAGTGAATCGTCCTTCTTCCCCGGAATGACTCTGTGGAACCGCATGTTTCTCTCACTAAGTTTGGACATCGGAATGCCCATCCTTCGGAGGGTCTCGGCATACAAAATGTTCAAGCCACTGCCACCATCCATCAAGACTTTGGTCAGTTGGGTGCCCCGAATGACTGGGTCGACCACCAACGCTTGCCGCCCGGGGGTAGCAACGTGCGCTGGGTGATCGGACTGGTCGAATGTAATGGGAGTTTTTGACCACATCAAATATGTCGTTGTTGCCGGAGCAACCATGTTCACTTCTCTGTTGATGACTTTTAGTCGACTTTTGCTTTAGATATCAGCAAAAATCATCAAAGTGGCGTTGACATTGGGATAACCATCATCCTCCTCTTTGTCTTCATCCTTATCAGATTCTTTTTCCTTCTCACTGGGCTGACCCTCTCAGAAGCTCTTAATTAGGAGTCGACACTGTCGAGTGGTATGCTTGGGATAAATCAGGTTTCCCTCTTCATCCTTGTTGGTGTGTATATGACACGGCAAATCTAGCACATCATTTCTTGCTTGATCTTTCACCTTCTTGGGGATCCATGGCCCCTTAGGATTTCCTTTGAATTTTCCTTGGGTCACATCTGCGGCCTCACCAGGACCTGCGGGTTCGGCTTTGCGCTTCTGCTTCCGACTGGAATCTCCTCCTCCAGTGTCTTGGGCGAATGGCTTGTTCTTGCCACTGCGGAGTCGGTCTTCTTCTTCACCGTTAGCATACCGAGTGGCTATTTCCATCATTCGGGCCAGGGTCATATATCCTGTCCGCCCGAATTTTAGGTTAAGCTCTCTGTACCGAACACCCTCCTTGAAGGCGCAAACAGCTTGGTGCTGAGACACATTTTACACTGTGTGATGCAAAGTGGTCTACCTCTGGACGTAATCCTTCAAAGTTTCATTTAGTTTCTGCACACAATGCTGCAATTCACTCAGCCCTGCGGGCCGTTTGAAAGTGCCCTCAAATGTCCTCACAAACACTCGGGCCAACTCTTCCCAACTGAAAATACTACCAGGAGCCAACTGATTCAACCAAGCTCTGGTCGAACCCTCCAACATCAAGGGGAGATGTTTCATGGCTAAATGGTCATTGGCACCACCAATCTGCACAACCACTCGGTAATCCTCCAGCCAAGTGTCGCTTCACTACAGTGAACTTGTTTCACTCCGCTGCCAACTTTGGGTTGGGAGGGATCTCAGCAGCTCTGATGGCTCTGTTGAAACATTTAGGTCCGGAGACATGTACTCTGCTGCCAGTCGATCAATCTCTGTCCAGCCCTTCTCTGTGTGCTCGGTTTCTGTCGACCAGACCTTGTACAAGAATTGACCTAGCATCAAACCCGGGCTCCCTTGGGTCGACTGGAACCCTCCGCTCATAGCTATACGGGCGCCTGTCATCATACTGCCAGGGCACATATGACCCGCCCCTCGGAGGGGGCGTAGGCATTCGACGGCGGTCATCACAGCTGAGTCGATGATAATACTGCTCATGATTCCGACCCTGGTACTGCTCCTGGCGGTGCCCACGTCCCTCATGCCGCAGAGGTGATCTTGGGCTGTGAGCCGACTGGACTGTATCCGCCACCATGGACCTGTTGTGGATCCTGTTACGAGACTGAGAAACGGCTGGGTTCTGCTCTCCTGCTGCCCGGAAAAGTTTCGATCCGCATCGCCTCTTCCAGCCTCTCGATTGGGACGGTTGAATCTACTACGCTATATGGGCTGCGCTGTAAGATTCTCAATCGGAGTGCTGGTATACCCGAGGTTCAGTGGGAACGATTGTCGCCGCCGCCGACCGGATTCGGGATCCGCTGTAAATCGATTAGGGATCTGCTGCCGAGCATGCTCGTCGAGTGAATGTTGAAGGTTCTCCAGCCGCGCGTGCTCAGCCAAAGTGGCCAGGCGTGCAGCCTCCAAGGCCCGAGCCTCGGAGGTCTCTCCGAAGATGGGAGTGTAGAGTGCCTCCACGTTGCGACGCTGCAGCTCATCCCTCAGCTGCGAAGTGGGGGCTTCAGGACGATGTTCCTCGTGAACATGCGACGGATCGCCGCCACCATCGCCACCGCCGCCGCGACGTAAACTAGGTGGGCTGCACGGCGTGTGGACCATCAGGACCTCTGCTACAGGGTCGTTGCTGTCACACTTGGACAGGGTCTCAACGGAGCCAGCTGACAGGTCGAATAACCCATAGAGAGATTCATCGGGCTTGATGTCGCGACTTGAGGGGTGGCTGACTGACGAGCCACCGCATGCTTTACCCACCGCTGAAGCCGCGATCGACCAGATCGCTTGCGACGACGAGCAGCGGGGAGTGAAGACATTGCGGGAGCCGACCGATACCGAGTCGACGGCTGTGGCAGAAGGATGCCGCGGACGCACGCGCGAAAGTGCGTCGCCCCGCAGATGGGAGCGTCTCAACGTCGAGGGGGGCATCCTGGAGCCAGGCGGAGTTGTCGGTAATGAAAACGAGCGCAGCGAGACGGATCTCGCGCCCTCAGCCAAACCGCCGACGGAAACCATGATGATGGAGATCGGGAAAATTGCAACCTCACCGGAAGTCGGTAAGACACCTGCCCCATGGTGGGTGCCAACTGTCGTGGGAGTAAGTCTGATAGTAGAATAGGGGGTATGTAGGAGGAGGCAAGATCCTAGCTACGATGAGGTTGTGCACGCAAGATTTACGAGTTCAGGCCCTTCGCGGAGGAAGTAACAACCCTACGTCTCGGTGCCCGGAGGCTTGGTCGACTAGATTATGCATGAGAGTTACAGGGGGTACGAACCCTTGTGCCAGTGGAGGGGGGTGGCTTATATAGAGTGCGCCAGGACCCCAGCCAGCCCACGTTACAAGGGGTTCAATGTACATTAAGGCACGGCGTTACTGATAACGCCAGTAATAAAGAGATATAAATGATCTTAAATACTACAGAGTGAATGCTAGACCATTGCCATCCTGAGTGACTTTAGGCCTTCTCTATTCCGAGTGATTTCTTGTATCGTTGAGTGACTTCATATTGGTTGAATGGAATTGGGGTATCCGAGTGAGGTTAAAGGTCGAGTGGATCACACTCCTTGATGAACTCAATCGGTTTCTCTTCTTGTGCTTTCAATGTCTTTGAGTCTAGGGCAGTGTCCTTGGGTAGGGCGTCTCGGTCAGGCCTATGACCCTACCCTAGGTACATGTCATCGTCAGGCACCGCACACAGCTAAGAGATTGTCGTGGGTTGTGTGGCGCCCCCTCCCTCTCATATATATAGGCGGGGGGGGGGGAGGAGGGGAGGCAGCCTAGGGCTCCACCAAGGGGCCGACGACCACCTTGGGCCTTGCCTTGGCCGCGCCCCCCTTGCCTTCTTAGGCGCGCGAGGAAAGGCAGGAGGGGGTGGCGCCCCCTTTTCGTTTCTCCCATGAGGAGGGGAAGGCAGGAGGGGCTAGCCCTCCCCCTTTCCTTCCTAGGGCCGGCGGTCAGGGAGAGGGTGCGCTAGCCCCTTGTGGGATGGTGTGTGCCTCCCCTTGGCCCACTAGCCCCATATAATCCCCGTAGGTCTCCCAGAACCTCCCTGACCATGATCACCCTAAGACATCCCAAACCTTCCGTGACCAAATAGCATCGTCCTATATATCAATCTTTACCTCTGGACCATTCCGGAGCTCCACGTCATGTCCGTGATCTCATCCGGGACTCCGAACAACATTTGGGCACCAATTCACATAACTCATATAATACTATATCGTCAACAAACGTTAAGTGTGGACCCTACGGGTTCGAGAATGATGTAGACATGACCGAGACGCCTCTCCGATCAATAACCAATAGCGGAACCTGGATGCCCATATTGGTTCCTACATATTCTACGAAGATCTGGTCGAATCTTTATGACAACATACATAATTCCCTTTGTCTGTCGGTCAGTTACTTGCCCGAGATTCGATCATCGGTATCTTCATACCTATTTAAATCTTGTTACCGGCAAGTCTCTTTACTCGTTCCGTAATACATCTTCTCGTAACTAACACCTTAGTCACTTTGCTTGCAAGCTTCTTGTGATGTGTATTACCAAGAGGGCCCAGAGATACCTCTCCGATACACGGAGTGACAAATCCTAATCTCGATCCATCACTACTGAAGGATGCTGCTAACGCGACACTACGATCAGAGACCCTTTGACCAAACTGTGTGCGATGCATTAATTGTAAACAGTGATGTAAAAAACCCGTAAGAATTGATGCAAAACGTTTGCGATGGCGGAGAAATCAAACACGGTTCAGATTTTAGTTGCGTGTGCAATGCAGGGCATATGGTTGATCCATACGAACTATTTGCGATGAGATAGAACAACAGAAATGGGCAGCATATCAAGGTGTGTGCGATATACGACATACAGTTCGCTCAGATGAACTGTTTGCTATTAGGGAGTGCAACAGAACGGTTAGCCAGATCAAGGTGTGTGTGATATATGACATACGGTTCAGTCGGACGAACTATTTTCGATTAGGGAACACAACAGAAACAGTTCAACTTAACAAGATGTGTGTGATATGCGGCATACAGTTCACATAGATGAACTTTTTGTGATGAGCGAAAAGAACACAAACTAGTCGTGTAAACAAGATGTGTGTGATACGCGTCAAACAACCCTCTCAGATGAACTGTTTGCGATGAGAAACTATAACATAGACGGTTACTATAGTTAATTCGTGTGCGATTCTGTGTGTATTAAAAAACTTTGAAAAATGCAAATTAGTTGCTTGCGGTGGCTAGGAGTATCACACACGATGCGTCTGTGAGTACTCGTGTGCGATGATTAGTAAGTTACACATACGTTTCCTTATGTTAACATGTGTGTGAATTTGCAATATGGATAATTAATATGCAAATGCATTCTGGACATCGGTGCTGATCGCCACGTCCAAAACATTGACGTCCTCTACCCTACCGCTCTACCGGGCACACGCTTAAACTCAATGAACTGTGTATGATACTAATACTTTCCATGAAAATTTAAGAACTTGGCTAACAACATTTGAGTAACATATATATAGTGGTTACACTATTCGACAAAAGGAGGATCTTCGTAACACGGTTTTGACAACCATATGGTCCATATCTACATACTTAACATATTAACAACTATCACATTTTAAGAGGCTGAGGGCCAACAACCATATGGTCCATATCTACATACTTAAAATAGTAACAGCTAGCACATTTTAAGAGGCTGAGGGCCAACAACCACAACTATCCACTGGAAGCAGCTTGATCACGATGACTCAGCATCCCGTCAATGAAAAGGAAGAACCCTCCCGTGCCTTGGTAGATCATGAGTAGAACAGCTTCTCCAATTTTCCAATATGAATGCATTGCCACAAGAAGCAAGAACTTGTTAATTTGAATGGTTCTATTTCTGCGGGAAATGCAGTACCTTGCAATCACTTTGGCGTTATTAGCAGGCACAAGTGTAATTTGACCACACCGGGAAATTGATCCAGAACAGTGCATATGGGCAATTTCTGTTGAAACATAGAATGAAAACCAATTGTAACATACCGCTGAAGATATATATATATATATATATATATATATATATATATATATATATATATATATATATATATATATATATATATAGTTTATGAACATCAAAATAAAACAAGACTTTGTACCAGCGTTTAGTGCACACAGTTGGTCTTGTTCAATGTGTGCACCATAGGTATAATTAATCCCATCCAAAATCTAGTGTTCATACGCTGTGCTATCTCTGTCAGATTATCAACCAAGTTTATGACATGCTTCAAGTCCTTCTAGTGAAATTTGGTACGCTTAGTAACATACAGATCGTTTAACTATGCATCCAACATATCCTGCTTAAAAGGTGGAAATGTATTATTTATTCAGAACATGGGAAAAGAATATATAGTGTGCATAATTTGGTAAATATAATTTGCTACTGCCTAGGAACGGAGTCAGAAAATGAAATCACAATTGGTTGCTTAAATAGTGATCAATTTGTTAGAACAAATACCCTGATTTTGCTAAGTAATATGCCAGCAGGGAGAAAGTTGAAAGGACACTAACCTCGATCAGACTTTGATCAGCTGATGACGTTGGGGAAGTAAACACCCATGTTAATTAGAGCAGGCTATGGTGCATGCAGTAGAATTTTATTGCCAACTTTCAGTTCATAACACTTAGACATTTTTCTCCAAAGGTCTGTATCAAAATAGGAGTGACCATCTTTATCAAGTTTAACACTAAGTTTTATTGTAAATCCATGCTGCGTTGTCAATATGACATCCATGGAGTCATCAACAAAGTAAAGCCCAAGATTTCCTTCTACTCCTGTTCTTGCAAAGCAAGGCATGTACTGCTTGAAATGAAAATTAAGATCGTAAATTAGATATATTGAAATAACAGAGCAAGATGCAAATACGAGAGTAACTGACAGATCAATATATAGCTGAAAGCAAAGTACAAAAATATATAATTAAAAATAGATAATGTAATAAAGATTTGATGCAGATATGAGAGTAACTGAATGAACAATACATCATAAATTTGCCTAATATAGGGGGAAAATCGGCTTCGACATCTAGGCTGCACGTGGCACCGTACCTTTATCCAAATGTAGCAATAGACGGTATATGTTCACAAACTTAGGCCATGCCGACGTGGTAGCGTGAGATTGAACATACAGAGCGCTCCCTGAAGTCATCCAGAATGGTGAGATATAACTTTATTACCGAATGGTCGCGACCACACTTGTCTGATTTTGCTCGCACTGTGGACACATGAATGAAAACCCTCAAATCAGCTAGAAGAAAAATGAATCCACGACGATTTCCGTCGGTTGATTAACAACGACGGATGGACTGTAATAAGAGATGAGTGAATATTTCACTAAATTGATTACCTTCTCCATGAGAAAAATCCCCGACCCAATCTCACAGAAAACCCCAATTGACCAGAGTCTAGAATGTCGGTGCAAGTCGGTGTAGTTAGGCGGCGGCAAGCGGTAGGGGCGAAATCCTGTGCCGTTTGGAGCGCGACCTCCACCCGCCGATGACAGCCGTCCAGCTTAGGGTGGCCGTCGCGATAGAAGTTTATGAGGTGCAGAGTTGCGGAGGAGTCCGCGGCGAGTGGGTGGGGACGAAGTGGGCGAGGGTTTTCCTTTTCCTTTTGCATGTGTGGGTAAACACACACGGTTCATAGAGGAGACGGAGATGAATCGTGTGCGATAGTAAATCACCGAGATTGAAGGGGAATCCAAATTTCCTTTGCCCTTTGTCCTTTGTCCATGAGTTTTTTTCTTCGATGAACATAAACCCTGCAAATCACCGTGTTCAAGTTTGGCACTTTTCCGGGTTCATTTACCATATTTTAGGTTATCATGTGCATTTACTAGGCATTAGTGCACATAATTCAAATTCAAACAATCGGTGCATGAAAAGGTGCACGAGAACGGTTTGGAAAACCATGCTTGTGTTATTTAGTAAATTCTCATGCCTTTTATAAGGAATGGGTAGAGATTTCACGGAAATGCGTGGCAATAGTAAACCGCAAACATGTCGTTTATTGGTTTTTGAACTATAGAAAAATGAAATATATGGTTGAAAAACATGAGGGCTGGAGTGGTGCCATGGTATGGCCTCACCATGCCCTGGTAAAAATTTGAGAAGGTTTGGCTTATGTTGTCGTGCATGCCCTTCATAAATTGAACCATCACCGAGGAAGTTTCATGGTTTCGAGGGGGAAATCACCAAGATTGAAGGGGCCGGGAACCCAAATTTTCTTTCTAGTTTGTCATTCAGCTTTTTACTACAATCACGCCCTCTAGTGCAACGTGTTCAAATTTGGAAATTTTCCGGGCTCATTTACCTTATTTAGGGGATTATGTGCATTTTCCAGGCATTAATCCACATACTTCAAATTCAAACAATCGGTGCATGAAAAGGTGCACAAGAACGGTCTGGAAACCAAGCTCATGTTATTTAGTAAATTCTCATGTCTTTTACAAGGAATGGGCAGAGATTTCAAGGGAATGTGGGCCAATAGTAATCACAAACGCGTCATTTACTGGGTTATCAACTATGGAAAAATGAAATACGTGCTTGAAAAACATAATGCTTGGCATGGTGCCATGGTATGGCCTCACCATGCCCTCGTAAAATTTTGAGAAGGTTTGACTTATCTCGTCATGCACACCCTTCATAAATTGAACCATCACCGAGGAAGTTCCATGCTTTCGAGAGGGAAATCACCAAGCACTACTGCAGGATGGTCCAAACGCGACACTACGATCAGAGACCCTTGAACAAAACTGTGTGCGATGCCATAATCGCAAACGGTGGTGTAAAAAACCCGTCAAAAAAGGTGCAAAACATTTGTGATGACGGATGCATCAAACACGGTTTAGATTTTAGTTATGTAAAGCGATGTAGGGCATAATGTTCGCCTCAATTAATCATTTAGGATGAGGAGGAACAAAAGAAATGGGCAGCCAGATGAAGGTGTGTGCGATATACAGCATACATTTCACTAGGGTGAACCGCATGTGATTAGGCAACACAATGAAAACGGTTCAACTGAACAAGATGTGCGTGATACGCGGCAAGCATGTCCGTAATCAGAAATATGTGTGAAGACCAATAATAACACAGACGATTGCTGCTAATAAGCCATGTGATTTGCTCTATCTATAGAAGAATAACATGTATATATATATATATATATATATATATATATATATATATATATATATATATATATATATATATATATATATACAACCGGTTTATTCTGCTAATATTAGCGTAATAGTTATTCGATAACACTTCCGCACTGCATGCCCAATGCGAGAGCACTGCACTTTCTATATCAAGAGCGCTGCAGTACGGATAGTTCGTGTCGGAAAAAACTGCACGCAGTGTTTTTCCGGTACTGTTTTCGCTCTAATTTTTTAACCGTTCAATGGAACGAGGCGTATAATATACCGTTGGAAAGCTATGGATTAGGAGCAACTTTGCCATGTTGAACAATTTTCGAGATTCCTCGTGGTTTAAGAGCAGTTTCAAAAACGGTGCGGCGGATGACGACTGACAGTGAGCGTATTTTCGAGACTTTTTCTAAACCGCTCATCGGAATAAAGCAAATGATACGCCCTTGGAAAGATATCGTCGAGGCGCATCTTTTTCATAGCTATTATTTTCTCTAATTCGTTATGGTTTAAGAGCTGTTTCAAATTTACTAAATCATGGAATTACGTTTTTTTTGAAAGTTTTGCAATTTTCGGTACTGTTTTCGCTCTAGTTTTTGAACCATTTGTCAAAACGAGGCGTGCAATATGTAGTTGGAAAGCTATCGACAAGGCGCAACTTCCATATATAGAAATGGTTTTGAGATTCCTTGCCGTTTTAAGTTAATTTTGAAAATGGTGCAGTGGACGACGAGTGGCAGCAGTCATTTTTCATGAATTTTTACATGCTTGTTGAAATGATTAAAATGATATGCCGTCGGAAAGATATCGACGAGATGCAACTTTTTCATGTAGAACAATCTCTCTAATTCCTTACGGTTTAAGAGCTGTTTTAAAATTAGCGAAATGCGGACACTCTGTTTTTCGCGACACCCAAATCGACGAGTGAACTTCATCCGACAGAAAAACGCACTGCTTCAGTCGAAAATTGCACACCCAAATCGACTAGTGAACTTCATCAGAGATTCAAGCGAACTTCATGATTTCTGTTGTCGGGCATACATTTTCTCAAACGAGTTTTTGTTGTTTTTTTTTTCATTTTTTTGTAAACGAGTGGACCGCAGAGACGGGGCAAGTGAGCCACGACATATATCGAAGTGAACCACATTACTAGTGTAGTTTCACTATTTTTTTCGCATTTTCCATGTTGGGTACAAGTGAACACCATCACTCTCAAAAGTGAACCACATCGGAGGGCCAAACGCAGTGCAACGTTGCATTTGATATAGTGAACAATGGATGAGTTTTATTATAGTGAACCACGTGGAAGAACAAAGTGAGCTTCAAAACATATACTCTATCTTTTCATTATTTTTAAACAGCCACACACACAGACATTCGAGGGTGGACCGCGGAGTTTCACTATAGGCGAGTCTTTGTTGCCTTTTTTTAGGCGAGTTTTTGTTGCCTTTTTCTTCTAACTTTTTTATGAACAAGAGTGGACCGCAGAGACGGGGGCAAGTGAACCGCGACATATATCATAGTGAACCGCATTACCATTTTGTTGTTTTGCTAATTTTTTCCGCAGTTCCAACATGTGCGCAAGTGAACAACATCACTCTGAAAAGTGAACCACATCCGAGGACCAAAGGCACAGCAAAATGAAGCACACACATTTTTTGTTTTCTTTTTAATTTTAGGAATTCTTCCACACTGTGAGGACAAGACGAGTGAACCGCAAGGACAAGGCGAGTGAACCATGCTGTTTTTTGCTTGGTTTCTTTTTTTGTTTTTTATCCACCACCGTGTGGACTTAGAGAACTTTAGTCATTTTTCAGAGTGAACCACCTGGGGGTCACAACGAATTGCATCGTTTTCAATAGGCTTACAAACTAGGCCTGAAATTCAACATGGGTACCCCTTAATTACAAAGTAAAAACCAAAAGCGGCAGTTAAGTGTACGTCTCCAGCAGGACATGTGAACTGCACAACAAAAGAAACCACAACGTTTTCAACTAAACAAATGTGTGGTTACTATGTCAGGGTACTCTACTGCACTGAACTACAGAGAAACGACAACCAAGTCTAAAAAAATAAAAATAAAATACTTCTGAACTAGTACATTCGTGCTACTACTCCCCCCATAGGTAATCTGAATCAAGTCGGCGTCCCATGGCTAGGACCACATCATTTTTTTTTAAAAAAATGTTTTTTGCACTGCATGCTCGCGCTGCGCCAACTGCTCGCCGCTCATCAGCGAACAAAGAAAAATTCATTACCGCCCCGAACTGCAAGGTGCCGCCGAAACTATAGTGGACGTTTGCTTGTGGTGGAACTACAACTCCCTCGCGCCGTGAGCTGCATCCGCTGCTGATAGAGCAGACAAGATGTGAACCGTGGAACCAAAAAAAGAACTCCCAAAATGCACTGCAATGGAACCCGCACGAGGTGCACTGCACTAGAACGACACAAACCAAAAAAACAGTGTACCCCGTGAGTGAACCGCACGAGGCATCAATTGCACATCCAAAATCGGACAATAAAACAAAAAATCCTCTTTTGAACTGCACGGGGCGTTGTCGCCACGGTTGTCCTTCGTCGCGCGCTCTAGGGAATCGGTGGGATCTTGCCATATCAAGCTTTAGCAAGAGCAACCCGCTGCCCATCGCGCGCCGGTGTTCTCTGCCACCAAAAATTGCATTAGAGGTTAGGGAGAGGGGAAGCAAGGAAGGGAAGGGAGGAAGGATGTGCCTGCACGAGCCGCTATGGCAGGGGGCAGCCTGATTCCAACACCAAGCAGAGCAGACTAGGCATGGTGAGGCCGGATTCGTCGTCGGGGCTTGTGTTGGAGGAAGGACTCGCCGTAGTCAAGCATGTGCCGCACCGGAGAGGAAGGCTGGGGCGCTGGCAAGGTGTAGAAAATAACTGCAAGTCCATGAACGCCGAACTACACCACGCCCCTCCAAAAAAAATAACTGCATGTCAAGGACGCCGAACCTCACGCCACCGGCGGTGAGCTGCGTGTCCACGAGACGAAAGGAGGAAGCCTTCTCCCCATCAGAAGGACGAAGTGAGGGGAAGATGCACAGACCATGGGAGGGGAGGAGCTGCTCCAAACTGCAGTGGGAGATGCACAGACCAAGTGGTCGCCGGAGGCTCGACCCAAGGTGCGGCGCACAACGAGCTCGAACACAGAGGACGACCAGCGAGGCAGTCGGGGGCGAGCAGATCCGGCGCGACGGCGTGGCGGTCGACCCGGACTGCGTCGGCTGGATGTGGAGGCGGGGGAGGGGGGGGGGATGCTGGGTGGGGGTGGCGGCCAGGCTCCGGTGGTAGGGCTTCGCTTCATGGATCTACGCCGAGGCGGGGGGGGGTTCGCTGCGGCCTGGATCCAGCGCTGCCTCCTGCTGGGAGATGGCTGGGGGAGGGGCTCTCACCGGCGAAGGCAGGAAGGTCGCGGGTGGGGCAAGGGAGCAGGAGCTCAGCGTCGGTTGGTGAGGTGGGGGAAGGGAGGGAGCTGGTGCGGTGGTGGAGACGAAGGTGGGTAGGTACCGAGGGAGATGTGGGAGGAGGGTGTGGTCGGGGTTGACCTGCTTTTTTTGCGTCGGGTCGGGGTGGGTTAGGGTGTTAGCAGAATAAGAGCTACTGTTAGCAGAATAAGACTCTTAATAGGTGTTATCATAATAGACCCATCCTATATATATATCCATGTTGAGGATATCGCCTATCGTTATCATCTCGGTCAGCTGGGGATTATAGATTAACCGGAAATCGGCCAATTAATCAATTTTATCGGTCAACTATTAATCGGCCATTTTTTTGCAAATCTCAGGTTCCCAATATTAAAATATGTTATATTCAACACCAAAACAATATTGGAGAGAAGTGTTACCTTGATTCCTAGCCATTGAATCCTCGTATAATGACAAACAAAATAGGACAACAGTACATATAGCGTAACAAGGTCCACAAAACACAAATAAGCATAGTTTTTGCAAACATAGTGTTATGAATAGTCCCGATTTGTCGGTAGATTCCCGATAAATCGCTTGTTATAGTAATAAGTCCGTCCAAACGATAAACGGTGAAGATAAGGCATAATCTTATTGGTCACGCCAAGAGTAGCGATAAATCAGATGATAAATCGCTGAATCGGAAGATTTCTTGAACAGTGAAATATATATATATATATATAACTGAAATAAACATCCAATTACATAAGTGACTATACAAATTATTCGCACACACCTCAATAAACAATTGCATGCATTCTAAATTAGGAGAAATGATCATCTACTCATCTACTTCTTGTGACGCTCCCGCCACTGCTCTATGGCTTGATCCCCTTGTCTGGGGCAGGAAGAAGTCATGTCAACGATCCGCCTGTACATCTCGTAGCTTGTGCACGCGTCCTTGGCTGCGTACTTGACATGTTGTTCATCCAGTCTCTCATGCCACACATTGTGCCAGGCGTTCTTGTCCTTCTTGCTCTCATTCTTCATCTTCATATAGTAGGGGTCGATGATGGCCAAGGCGAGGTCAACCAGGGAGTTCAGTTTGTTTTTGTCGCTGCCTGCACCTTGTCTTTCGATGTTGACAAGATTCGGGCATTTCAAGCCCGAAACCTTGAGCGCTTTTAGATCGTTGGTGGTGTCCACCGTAGTGAAACTGTAGTCGGAGCTGTTGATAAACCTTGAGAAACTCTTGCAAGGCCTTGTGGCAAGGTGGTAGTGGTAGACGAGGACGTCATGCCGCACGCACAACTGGGCGACGACAACCTTCTGATCAGTCCCGACACGACCGATGGTGTACTCAAGGTCGAAGCCGACCACTTGGTACTTGTCCTCGGCATGGAACTGCTCCATAGTTTGGATGGAGCTCTCCACCGAGACCGGATCGTTTGTGTACACCACCGAGAGGGCCTTCCCCCTCACGTGGGTGTCCACTATGTGATGCATGGTGAACTGCCCACCGTTGTCGTCGTCGGCCGCTAGGAGCGCCATTGGAGCCCCGGGGAGCGCCATTGGAACCGCTGGATGTCCTCTCTCTTTATGTGTCGTCATGGGTGTGCTTATTGTGTCGTGTGACGCGAGAGTGAAGGTAAATGGCCGCAGGAATAAATGGGGGCCATGCGGCCTGGATTCTTTCTGGGCGTCTCGCATGGCGCTTTTTGCGACGGTAATCGCATTGTCGCACCACGCCGACACAATCGCATGCACACGAACGTGCAGATCGATCGCCAGCCCCAAACACCGCGCAGCGCGTGGAGGGAGCGAGGCGTAGCACCCGGAGGGACGCGAGAGCGAGCGCCGCAGCGGACGCCGAGCAGAGCGCATGGCGCGTCGCTGAACCGCAAAGCAACCACATGCATAGACTAGTTGAACATGCTGGAAATGGTCGCCTACAAGCGGCGCCGGTTGTGTCGTTGCGTGAAAGTGAGAGTGCGGCCGGTGCTACTGTCTGTGGTAGTCTATAGTCCCCTTTATATTTTGTGCCATACTTTGGCCCCAAATTTAACCAACAAAATGTTAATGCTTGTTAACAAAATTATATAATTGGAAACTATGTTCAAATACGAATCCAACTATATAATCTTTGGCGACATGCATTCGTATTCTATTAGTTAAATCATACTTATAAACCAGGATGGGCGTATAGTAGGTAATTAATTGCAAACGTTTTTTTTATTAACCGTATGCCTACGTGGCCTTTCGTCCTCCTCTCGCACGTCTTGTTGTTGCCGCCAAGCAGACTTCTTATATAGCAAGCTTGCGCAGCACGTGGGGATGTTCTTTTGGACAAACGGTGGCGCCAATGAATCGTCGATGAGCCTGTTCCCGCGCAAACTCGCAAGTTCCCACGCAAACTTCCTGCTCGACTCGGTGAAATCCCCCAAAATCCCAATGCTCACCAGCCTGCTATATAAACCCTCACGGCCGGCGAGTCGTGTGTCGCATTTTCCCCTCCCTCCCTGTAGCTTATCTCATCTGCTTCTCCCACAATCGGCAATGGCAGCGGGTCATCGTCGTTGCTTAGCCACTCTGCCGTCATCAGAGGACAGCTCCAGCTTGGAGGCTACACCGCGGTTGCGGCGCAGTCCCCGACGTAGTGTAGTGTGCGTGGCATCCCTGCTGGGTGTGCGTGGAACACCCACCACACGCTCTGCCGCCGTTGCCGCCACACCACCATCGAAAGCCAGGGCCATCGCCTGCTCTGCCGCCACAACCCAAAGGCGGGAGGTGGCCGTCGTGTCCGCCACCCCACTGCCGGCCACCGTGGCCATCACCTGCTCTGCCACCGCGGCCCGGAGGCGGGGGGATGGTGGTCACGGCAGCCACCCCATCATCGGCCGTCGTGGCTGCCAGCCCACCATCGACCGCCGGGGTCATCACCCACTCCGCCAACACCGCCCGAAGGCGGGAGGCGGAGGTGGATGCTCGCACGTGCGTCAGCGACCTTGCACGCTACACCGAGTTCCTGCGGGAGGAGGAGGAGCGCCTCGTCGAGCATGCAAAGAGCCTTACTGCCGCCGTGGCTGCGGCACACGCCGCCTCAGAGGCGAGGAATCAGGAGATATACAAGGAGAACCACCGCTTCGAGAGGGGTCGTCTGGAGCAGCAGAGGGCGTTTGAGGTGAGCGTCGCTGAAGCTATAGCAGCGGCATGCACCGTATTGCAGATGGCCAGCTCGTCGATAGGCTCCTCCTCCTCTGCCTCCTAGTGAGCGCGCTTGGCGAGGAGGAGAGGCAGCCGGAAGTAGTACCACACCCCTCCGTAGTAGTAGTATTTAGGGCTATTTTGTTCATTCATCCGACTATAGATGTGGTGGAACTGCATAACGCACTTAAAATTTGCTAGTATATATAGTTGAACTAGCTATTGCGATGACGTGGTTGGCAACAATTGGGGAAAAGTTCGGGTCATTTCATTTGCCGAGTTGAACTGTTTGTATAAATTAAGAATGACTCGCTAATATATGAATAAAATCTATGCTTAATTACTGAATTTTAGTTGCAAAATTAGATATCTTGCTAGTGGTTTTAGCTTCATATTTGACAAATCGCAGTATTACAAGGTTGACAAATGGCAATGTTACTAGATCAACAAATGTCAATCTTTCCAGTTTGACAAATGGCAACATACCCAAATTGTTTGTAAGTGGTTGCACACGGGTCATCCAAAAGAACCGTTTGCGTTGAAGAGATGCACAAATCCTGCTCTCACTTTGCATATGGGTGTTCTATCTAAAACGCTTTGCATCAAGTGCTCGCACAAATCCTGCTCGCACATTTTTCCCTTGGCTTCCGGGAAGTCTGTCTGCTTGCATATGGGTGTTCTAACTAAAACGCTTATGGCGAGTGTTTTGTATTTAAAACCATCAACTTTTTTTCAAAAGAAAATCGTTTGATAAGTCTGTACATTAAGAGAGAAAAACGCAAGTTCGCTCAAACCATATCTTTCATTCAATCATACTGCGAATTTATATTCATATGATCGAGATACAATATTAAACCCAAGAAAAAGAACTATTTCCACGAGCTCGCGCGGGTCCGCGGAGACCTCGCTGACGCCCGCGACTTCCAGCTCTGCGATAGTGCTCGGCAACCAGCCCGTCAATGCTATGGGGATGGTTGCTGGCGCGGGCGCGGGGATGGGAGCTGGGACGGGAGCGGGGGCAGCAACCGCCATGGCCAGCTCGTTCTGGGCCATGTCCATGTGGCCCCATTCCTCCTTATTTTCTATATCCTCTGGCTCGGAGTCGACTTCACCAAACTTGAAGACTAGTGGAAGATGATCCTTCTGCGCCATGGCGTTGGTGGAGGTCTCCGGGAGGGAGGGGAATGGGAGGCGAATAGTAAGGACGCCCGTATTAAGCACCGGCTCGGGCGCCATTAATGGAGAGGAAGGCTGGCGGCCAAGGAAGTCAAAGGGCTCACTTCCCAAAGGAGCTCAGCAAGATACAGCTCACACGCTTCCCGGTGAGCCTGCGATTGGAGGACAGCTTGCATGCCTCTCGATCAGCCTGCGCACCGGACTGCGCATGTACGCATTCCGTTCAGTCAAGGTCAAGCAGCTGTCTGCACGACACCTCCTATAGCCATTAAAACCAAGACAAGTGGCGTCACGTGAATGGTTAACAGAACGCACATGGTTTGAATTATACAAACGTTTGAGATATTAAAGTGGAAGCTAATTTTTCAAAATGCCTTTGTTGGCTATTATTCGAGTGCGCCTTCTCTCAAAATGGACACGAAAAATACCACAACATGTCGGGTGCCATTCCATGATAGCATGCCAAGTTTCATGAATTTCAGACGAGTTTTGGATTTACTAGAATTTAAAAGCAAAGTATCTCTATGTTTTGCCGGCAATCAACGGTGCCCTATTGTTTGAAATTCATTCCCATTTCTTGCATGGGACCTAAGCATGCACCCAAGGACACAGATTTGATTTTTCAACCAATTTATATGCACTGGAGCATGTTGTCGGTGTACTAGAGTAGGGGTACCCTAGTACCCCGAACTCGCACCTGACAACAGAAGACTTCTGCAAGTGTGGCTGGCCCGGTGACCGCCAAGATCTTACACGGCTCCTTTGGAGCCATTCGAGAACAAAGTATCAAGACCCCGCAAGAGGAGCTTGCCGGGAAGGCCACCAAGGCACAAAGGAAATAAGGCCCCGCAAGAGGAGCTTACCAGGAAGGCTTGGTGAGCGACAAGCTCGAGCCGACAAGAACCTTGCCGCTGCAAGGTGCTCGCGCCATGCGAGCAACCCTCTTCATCTCCGCCCAGCTCATCCGCCAACGTGTCGCCATAGGGCTTCTCCAAGCATCGCAGTGTCGATGGGCTGTGCAGCCAGCCAGGAGCAGCCGATAAGCGGCTACCGACAAGCTACCATCGTGGCAAACAGAGAGCGACTTGACGGTCCCTTACATAATCGTTCAGGCGATCGAGACAGCATTTATGACTCTTGTCCCTTGCCGCCGAGTTAGGTATAGATCATGCATTGACACCTTTGTATAAAGCGGTGTACCAACCTCTGCTTTTACTATCTTACCCTTGTCTACTTGCCACATGTGGTGACCCCAGCCTATAAAAGGAGGCCCAAATGCAACGTAGAAAGGGTTCGGCTCAGCTCAACTTAGTTCATCCGACACACATACACTGAGCTAGGTTTTGTAGCCCTCATTGCTCCCTAGCAAGAACACAATATAATCCACAAAGCAGCAAGAGGAGTATTATCTCCGGAGAGCTCGAAGCTGGGTAAATCTGCTCATGTGCATTGCTTCGATCCGCTTTGTGCAATCTCCGCCCCCTCCAGAACCACAAGGGATCTAGGTCCCATAGGTGTTCGTGGGCCACGATCGCTTCCCCGACATCTTTGGCGCCTGGG